>JBBMKA010005369.1:0-11616 GCA_037833695.1 Sechiopsis laciniata | reverse complement strand
AGATCGCCAGTATGTCGATCACTCACAGAGGAGCAGGGACGTCTGGTACTACCAATCGAGGAGTTGGAGCTGAGCCAGCAGTAGATGAGACCACGTCCAGGGTTGACCAGACCCGCAAGCCACCTTTGGCCCCAGCTGTCGTTTTGTTGAGAGAGGGGGTAGATACTACCTTTCCTCAGAGTGAGACTCCTGGAGTAGAGTTGCCTCAGCCAAGAGGTAGTTGATGGTCGGTTTGTTGGCTCAATAGAGAGTGGAGACCCAGGCACAATTTGTAGCGTAGCGAGAGGAGTCTTGAGCACAAATAGCTCAGTTTGCATAGTGTTGTAGCCATGAGAGTCACGATTAGAGAGATGTTCGTTGAGCATCGAGTAGAGATTCAGGAGTAGATCTTGAGCATGTCCGATGGACGAGATGCCAAGGCCAGATTGATGAGTCTGGAGTTCTTGTACGAGTTGTCGGAGTTGCCGTCACTAGAGGTTGTGACCTTGTTAGCCTATTTGTAGCAGGACCTAGAGTTTTATTTTAGCAGCACTTCATGATGTGGCTAGAGAATGCTCGTTTGGCACCAACCTGGGTGCAGACCTAGGTTCAGGCTCAGTTCGCACTGTTGTGCAGGTGATTTTTATGACCTCCTTGGATGTCTAGCATGTTACTCTAGATGTTGCATCGAACGTGCCAGTTGGAACACTTGATCATGTAGCACAAGTGATCCATGTTGTTGATTGTTAGATGGCCACGAGAAGAAAAGATGTGTGAGGAATGACCGAGAGTATCATTCAATAAGTTTACCTGAGAGATGAGTAAGAGGTCAGAATTAGAGCATGTATAGTTGAACCCTTGGTGTTCAGTCGTTGGCTGTGGCTCTGTTGGAGTCGGTTAGACTTCGGTCTCCTGCAGTGGTTAGTCTTTGTACTCTCATGTGTACCTTTGAGTAGCTTGTTTCTGGTGTGGGTTGCTTTTGGAAACCACATTAGAGTTATTCGTTGGAGCGAGACTGTGCTCAGACGTCGGAGGAGTTGGGCTTTCAGTTCGAGGACACTATCCTAAAAAGTTCCCTTAGTTTTAGATTGCGGTGTATTCTGCCCGTTGTTGGTTTGCTTGTCGTCAGAAAAGAGTTGTTCATTGGGACGTGATCTTGGATGGTAGGAATCCTTATTGTTGTTTTGTTAGAGCCCAGGTGGGGCCAAGCAAGTTATGGTTGACTAGAAACCACACAGTTATCAACTAGTGTTGTTAAGGGTGTTGTACAGTACCCAGAGTAGAGCTACGAGATGGCTGATGCTTTGAGTAAGAGGACGACACATTCTGCAGCGTGTTTGGTCTCTTGCCCCTGTATCTAGAAAGTTGGAACTCGCCAGTGTAGTTGTGTAGATGAAGAAGGTTTGTTCTTGTTTAGTCAGTTGGCTGTTAGACCTTCTTTACGGCAGTGTGTGTTTGGGGGTCGTCGGAAGGACCCTAAGCTTATGAAGATCCTTGTCAGAGCTCAGTCAGACCCAAACAGTGAGTTTTCAATTGCTCGGTTGGAGCGTTGTGGGCAATTGCCAAGCCAGGGTTAGTTTTGCAGTAATCTTTGAGTTGGCCTGAGGTGTAACTTGAGTTTGAGTTTGGTTGTATCTAAGTGTTGCTCTAAGTGTTTGTGGTTTTCAAGTAGAGTTTGGCTTTCCAACTCAGTGATTGATTATCATTTTTGCTTGGACGCGACGTTGAGAGGTGATAGTGTTTTCTATCCTTGGTTGTTCCTCTTGGTAAAGAGCTGCAATTCGGTTGTGAGTAGATAGAAACCTTTGTCCTTGAAAGAGTTGGAGTTTGTGACTGTTAAGCTCGAGTGTTGGTAGTTCTACCGACAAGTAGTGAATGGTTAGTTCAAGAGCCTTTGTTGACTTGTTAAAAGTTGGTTGACCTTTTGTGGTTTTGGACGTCCTCTTGTTTCAGTTAAGGTTCGTTGTGGTGCAAGGCGTGTTAGCTCCAAGTCTTGACTTGAGAGGAAGCCTTGCTAGCTGTGTTGTACCTGACCCTAGTGGTTCGATGGTTAACGATTGTGTTAGCAGTTTGTTAGTACTTGATCAGGATGTTTCATGCTTGATGCTTATAGCTTCGTGGTACGTTAAGCTTTAAAATGAGGAAGTCCTTTAGACTAAGGGTCTTGCTGCATTGCAACACGGTTTGACTTAAGCCAGTTTGTTAGTTCCGAAGGGAACGAGTGGATGTATAGTGTTCAGGGTTGTTCCCAAGTTGGTTTGGGTTGTGTTTTAATGCAACTTGGTAAGGTGAAGGTGTACGCTTCATGTTAGCTGAAGCCTTTGACAGGAAGTTACCTGACTCTCGTTGTGGAGTTATCGGCGGTTGCTTTTGCACTAAGAATTTTTTGAGGTACCACCTGTGTGGTGTGAGGATTCAGCTGTTTACGGTTCGCCAGAGCCTTAAGTACTCCTTCACTCAGGAGGAATTAAACATGAGACAAGGGAGGTGTCTTGAGATAGTTAAGGGCTACGACTGTGAGATATTGTACCACCTAGGTAAAGCCTATGTTGTGGCAGATGCGCTGAGTAGGAAGACGTCGTACTTCGCAGCTTTGCAGAGTTCTCATGTTCATTGTGGAAGAGTTCGACGAGCTAGTATTGCAGTGTTGTTAGGAGAGGTTACCGCCAGGGTAGCCCAGTTGATAGTTCAGCCGTCGATTAAGCAGAGGATCATTAATGGCCAGCTGAGTGATCCCGAGATGAAAGGTTGGTTTGAGAGAAAGATCAGGAGGATGGAGTTTTTGTTTCGTTCTAGCACCAGACAGAGGTTTGAGGTTTAGAGGTCTGGTGTGTGTCCCAATTGACGCCGGACAGCAAACCGATTTACTTGCAGAGGCAAGTAGCTCTCCGTTTACTTGGCACCCAGGAGGTTCCAAGATGTATCAGGTTTTCAAGTAGAAGTCTAGTAGATGGATTTGAAAAAAGATTTTGCTAAGTTATTTGCCGGTGTCTCACTTGTTAGCAAGTGAAGGCTCCCAGATAGAACTAGTAGGTTTGTTGCAGCCGTTAAGTGTGCCACGGTGGAAATGGGAAGAGTTTTACTGGATCTTATTTCTGGGTTGCTGAGGACACCGAGAGGGTTTACTCAGATCTGGGTTGTTTAGGCAGGTTGACTAAGAGTCCACACTTCATCCCCGGTAACTATACCGTGGAGCAGTGGGCACAGCTATTTTTGGATCAGATCGTCCGATACTATGGGGTACCGGTGAGGATTGTTTCAGATCGTGACTCTCGGTTCACTTCTCATTTCTAAAGAGCTCTCTAGAAGGATGTGGGGACCGATTTCAGCTTCAGTACTGCTTTTCACCCTTAGACAGATGGTCAGACAGAGAGGGTGAACCAGATTCTCGATGTTATGCTACGAGCCGGTGTTTTAGACGACCCAGGCAGTTGGGACCAGTGCCTATTTTTGGTTGAGTTTGCCTACAATGACAGTTATCAGTCGACGACTCAGATGGCTCCGTTGAGGCTTTGTATGGTAAGCGTTGCAGGTGGCCAGTGTTCTGGTAGAGGTTGGTGACAGACTGGTTTTGAGGCCTGAGCCGTTGCAGATGACTAGCGACATAGTGCAGAAGTTTAGGGCTCTTGTGTTGACAGCGCAGAGTAGGTAGAAGGGTTATGCCGATGTCCGGCATAGAGATTTGGAGTTTGAGGTTGGCCAGCAAGTATTTCTGAAAGTAGTGCCGTTGCATGGAGTTTTAAAGTTTGGTAAGTGGGGAAGTTGAGTCTCCGAGTTTGTAGGACTCTTTGAGATCCTTGTGCAGATCAGATTTGTGGCTTATCATTTGGCTTTGCCCCTTCATTGGCAGCAGTGCACACCGTTGTCCTCGTGTTGATGTTTCATCAGGTTGTAGACTTTGAGCCGTTAGAGCCGTTAGAGGTTTTCAGCTTTGAGGAGAGGCCAGTACAGACTTTAGCCGGGATCGCAAGTTTTTGTGTAGCAAGGAGATTAACTCGATTAAGTTCAGTGGAGGAGGCAGAAGACTGAGGAAGCTACTTGGGAGTAGAGGTTGTTGAGGACTTTTTCCCAGAGTTCTTTTGGTCTTAGGGACTTTCGAGAATGAAAGTTATAAAAAGAGGGAGTATTGTAACGGCCCAGTTTTCCATTTCAGTTCCCCAGGTATGTTCAGTTGATGTTTCGGTCGTTCGGTTGGGCCGTTAGGGCAGTTTGAGCCTCTGGGGACATTTTGGTAATTTTGCCTCAAGGGTAGTCTCGTAATTAATCAGGGTTTCAAGACGATTTTGTTAATTACTGAGTTTGGGTTTTTATTTCGGTTTCAGGTCCCCAGGGCTAGCATTGCTTTTGAGAAGTTTGGAGCCTTTGTTTGATTAAATAAGAAAAAGAAAAAAAAAGGTGACTTTGCCAAGACTCGAAGCTGAAATCGCCTGAGGACACGTGTCACAATCCCGCGGAGCCCTTCTCTTTTGCCGACACTGTAAATACCCAGCCATTTCTCCAATTTCACCTTTTTCTCATTTTCTCTCTTTTTCTCCCAAATCATTGAAAACATTTTTCCCTCTCCCCTTCGCCGAAACCTGTCGCCTTCGCCAGAGCACCAGCAGCCGAGTTCGCCAACCTAGGCGACCTCTTCCTTTCTCCTTCGCCAATCAGTTCGCTCAGCCGCTCATTTGCCGCACGCCCTCGCTTCGCCACAGCTGCACGGATTCAGTCGCGTCGTAGCTTCGCCTAGCTCAGATTCCCTTCTCTCGCGACTGCCAGCCAGCCTGTTCGCTTCAGGTATGTTTCGTCGAGCTCTTCTCGCTCTCTTATTGGTTTTCCCGTTGCCTGATTTCGAGATCTATCAATCTGTTCGATTTACAGTTGAGTCCGCGAACGCTCAGTGCCAAGCCCTTGTCCGTTCACATGACCGAGCCAAGCACCTGTGCAACGTTCGTTTTCTGAGTTTCACCCCAACGAGCCCTACGTCTTCTTTGACTTGCAGTACCTCGTCATCCTCGCCAAGCCTTACACTTAGCCAAGCTATTTCCGCTTCGCCGGGAGTTCGCCTTCGCCGAGGCCTCGATGCCGAGCCTGTCTTCTCGGTTTAGGGGTTGTTACTCGTATTGGGGTTCTGCAGCTCAAGGAGCCTAGTTTTGTGTATTCTACTACTTGCTTTCTAGGTAAGGATTTCCTTGCCGGGGTTGTGTGGACCCTGCGCTTGACATTGATAGTTTCCTGGTTGTGTGTTACTGTTTTCTAAGCATGCTAGTGGATAGGAGTTTGCACGTATTTCTGTTTACTGAATTTGTTAGTATATAGGCTTGCCTGCTTACTGCCTGTGAATATACTTGTGAGTGGATAGGATTGTATGACTTGTCTGATAGGATCTGGCATGTAGATTTATGTACCCTGAATTGCACTACTATTGTTGCTGTGACTGTTTTATCTGTGATTGTGTTATGCTGTACGTTATTGTACAATGTTGTTGATGTTGAACTCTGTTAGCCCTAGGGTACTCCAAAGCTAGATCTTGTTAGGTTGTCATCATTTAGAGGCTGAGAGCGGACCGACGTACGTGTCCCACCGGTCGGGCTGTAAGGACAGATTCCTTACCCCCGATCGCTGGGTGTAGAGTAGCTATCACACCGGCATAAGCCTAGTTTATTGCCTGCTAGAGCGAGGTCCTTTCCTTGGTGTAAGCCTACCTTGGGACGACCTTTAGCTTCAGACGTTGGGTGTGATTCAGCCTACCACAGTATAGTACCGAGGGCCTCCCACCTGCTGTGGATCAGTGCTCACTTTTCCGAGTCTTAGGCATGCGCACCTAGACCGACATAGTTTGTGTAAGCCTACATTTATTCGGTTTGAAGGAGCATGTGGTGTGCGCATATGTGCATTAGATGTCGGGAGGAGAGCTCCCTCGGGCTAGTGTATCAGTACACCTTCCTTCAGTTTAGAGCCCGACGCTTGGGTACTCTCCCAAGCGTCCAGGATCAGCCTAGTGAGCTGGTCACCATAGCCGAGAGTTAGAGACTCTCAAGATTCTGGAGGTTATTTTGATAACCCATTTGGAGATCCATAGTGAATCCTTAGCTGAGAGTTAGAGACTCTCGATGGTTTGAGCATGGTATGATGTACTTGTGTTGAGACTGCCTTTGTGTTGTTATTCTGCTTGTATTCTAGGATGCTAGATGATGTGACTTACGTACTGTACCCCGGTTGGGGATTCTTATTGAGTGCCTTCGTACTCACCCTTATTTTTATGGTTTTTCTACTAGGTAACTTGGACAGTACCGAGACGGCTAGAGGAGGAGCTGCATTGATCATGGGTGTCCGTTGTCAAAATTTAATTGTCGTCTTTAATCAGCATGCAGGATAGTTTCAATTATAAATGTTTTTCATGTTTTTAAGTTGTTTTGAATTACTCTGGCCAGAGGCTTAACTATGTTTTATTTGTGAACGGTTCGGTTGAATAAATGAGCATTTGTTTAACTTACAATTGTTCTAAGTTTTTATTTTGAACGTATTTAACCATGCATGTTGAGTAAGAACCGGTTTTATGACCATTTTAGAGTCCGGTTCTTACAGTATTGGCTTCGAAATCTTTTCCATGCCAGTATACTCGATCAGAAATGCAATAAGTGATCATTATTTATTTTATCGTTCTCCATAAGGATTGATGTCTAAAATTTAGCTTAAGAGTTAATGCAAATAATTAAAAAGAAGCGTTGATGATTGTTTTAGGTTTTCTGGACTCTAAATGCAACATAAATAAGCATAGGTAAAAATGCGGATGTAGAAGATGTTGATCATGCAATAATGGTAAATTAGATTTCATGGTTCCCTATTCTAACAAGTGCTTCTACATTCGTTGGTTTTTGCTTCTCCCAGCTTCTGTTGTGGTTTTTCATACTCAAATTCGGGTGACGCATGCGATAGTAGAGTTATTCCTAACTTCTTTACTGATGCAAGAGACCTCACATCACACCTATCCTAACATGTTGGATCATCCAACAGTTTCCTCTTCCAAGTTTCCTGATGGTTAGCACATGTGGGTAGCTAATAAACACATGCATAAAATAACTTGCAACAGTATAAAATCTAACTACCCGCAATCCTAACATGCATGCGTTTATAAATCTCATTACTAAGAGTTTACTACAAATCTACACACTACTCCTAACAATACAGAAATAAAATTAAGGAATTGGTGCGACTATTGAAAATGGGCAGACTCCTTGTCAATGGATTCTAAAGACATCGTCTAGTTGCTTTCTTCTCATGGTATTCAATCGAATTGGCTTCTGGCCAACCGAACCAGCTCACCGATTACAACTTCTTGCCTTCTTTCAATAGAGATTATTTTACTTGCACAGTAGCTCGAGTGAGCTGAAATATATTCATAATTGTTGGGATCTTCTAATTTCTACTGAAATTCCTTGATCAACGCCGGATTGATTCTTCAGTCGTTTCCTTGTTGGCGTGATTCTTCAGATGCAGCTGTCTCTGGAATGCTTTATATGATTTTTTCCTTTCTCTGTTTGCATCTAGTCCGTTCATCATTATCCTAGTTCTGCAATCTTGCATTGTATAACATTTATTAGCGCAATTTATCCTTAATTATTCAATTATTCCCCCCGAACCTTAGTAAAATGCACAATAGAGTAGTCTAAATTATGCTCTATTTGAGAGCTATCAAACCCCCAAACTTGAATCATTGCTCGACCTGAGTAATCCGCGGTCTACCTATTAGTGATAGCTCTAAAAAATAGCACTAATTAGATCCTTAAACCATTGCATTTCATTAGATTTGGAAGTATCAAATGGCATTTAAGGGTAAATAAATGAGTAATATCACATAAAATCAGCATGTTGAGATGAGATCAATGCAAGATAAAAGAATGATAACAGTGCAATTAAGAGCATTAAGTTACATGCATAAATAAGGAAATCGCATGATTATTTGAAAGATTCTCTAACATGCTAAATGCACAAGTAAAGCATTTGATATGGCATTGCGGAAAGATTGCGATTGGCGCGAACGGCTTGCATAAATCAAAAAAGGAAAGTTTTCAGTGTAATCTAGAACGTAGAATCATCAGGACAAAGTTGGAAAGTACCATAAATCAAATAAATCAGTCAGGAAAATCCTTGCAAGATGGAACGTGATCAACAAGAAACCATAGACACCTGTAAATAAGTGATATATCAAAGAACAGGGTGTGCTTGTTTTGGAAGGGAGCTACCCTAGATGAACTTTCTGATTGTCGTGGTCTCAACTGCGACCCCAGCTATCCTTGTTCTTCTGTAACCTTGAGAAATTAGTACCATAGTGTTTGTTGGTAGACGAAATCATTAGTGATAATGGCGTCAGCTCCAGTAGCCCAATATTTTATTCTATCTTTTTGTGTATTACTTTACTTTCACATTTCCTTTGTAATGGATAGGAGTAGGTTGTAATGTTTTCTAGACTTTAATAGTATACATCATTGTTTCAGACCTGATCCCCTGTAAGCAGTCATGAATACTATTTTTATCGAGAAACATCGTTAGGATTTTTATGTAACGCTAATGGTAAATTAACTCTAAAACAAGAGAGAGATTCGTGAGCAAGAGCGGCGGTTGTTTTCATAGCAAGGGTCGATTGACCTGTAGCTTGTTTGTTGTTTGCCTTGGGAAAGGGAGCGACAAAAGTTTAACCTCACCGCTATCGCTAGGCAATACCTTGTCTAAGGTTTTTTAGAGAAGATTAGGAATAACATTCTCACTAGTAAACTCACGAGCAATGTACCGCGCGAGTTGTGGTTAAGTCTTCCAGAAGGGAGTTTAAAGTGAAGTATAGCATGTGTTTACATTCTCATCACCTCTTGTCTTAAAAATGAGTTTCTTGTTTCGTTGCATTATATCTCTATAGTTCATTTCATTTGTCAGTTCTATGGACCGTAGGTAGGACAAATGTGGAATGCACCACATTATTCTAAAAAAATAAAAAATATATATATGCACCACATTTCATTTTTCTTTATTTTATTTTTAAATTTTTTGAAGTTAAAATAATATAGATTGTGGTGTATATTAAATCACATGAGTGGATATCAATATTTCTCTTTATTTTTATATTTTAAAATTTTTAATAAGGTCTTTATTTTATTTTATTTTTTTAATTTGTGTGTCAAGCTTGTGAATTTTATATTTTATCTAATAATGTCTTTTTATTCCACATTTTTTAGAACTTTTATTCCTTTGTTAATTTTAATTATATTTCATTAGTATTCTCTTGTTCTCTTATTTAGAATTTATGGCTTTTCTAGCATAAAAACTAGGGTTTGTGGGAGTATTTTTTAATGTTTTCCCAAAATGGAAGTTTTCTTTTTTATATTTAAGGAATGCACCTTGCCTTCCCCTTTGTCTCTCCCATCCCAGCCGCCAAAATCCCACCTTTTCCCCTTGACATCTACACAAGAATCACCCAGCCAACCCTTTCCCATCGCAGCCCCAGCTAACGCCTCCAGCCCTCGTCGATAGTTGCCACATGTCGTGCATCCAGCACATCCCTCCGACGCATATTGCACAGCCAGTGGCTCCCGACGACGCATGCGGATCTAGCCCTCACACGTTCACGCCACCGACAACCACCCAGCCAACCCCTTCCCATCGCAGCCCTCAGCGTTGATCTCCGCCACATGTCACCATTGTACTGTATGACTTAGGCTAAACACCTTGCTTTATTTATATTTCAAACAATAATTTCAGCCAATACATATGTCATTTTAAGTACTATGCACAGGTCCAACTAAAAAGTTCCAACAAAATACTCTTGAGTCTCAATTCCATGGTTGGAGTTCTAAAAAAAAACCTATTGTTGGCCTTCCTAAGCGCCTCGCCGCAGCTCCTCAAATGGTACCTGCACCCACATAACATTATATAACATGTACACCTACACAAAGAAAGAAAACACCTAAGTATTTTTTGTTGGCCGACACTTCTTGTACGAGACAATCCCACACCATAATATTTCAACACTTTGGCTCCACTCTAATTTGAAGTCTCCATAAGTCCTTTTTCCCTTCTTGGTGAACAAGCCTCTCTGCTACACTTTTACCACCCATTTTCTAATTCCAATATCTCAAGCTAATATGAACTGGAGCAACTTCACCCACAACAGAAACATAAACATCTAAAATATCACATATTTTAATCTCTAAACATGACTTTGGAAAAACCATGACATTCACTCGTTTCCTCACATGATCACACCAAACTTCCCAAAGCAATCACCAAGCCCGCCGTCTCCTTCCACAATGAATTTGCCACCTATTAAAGCATAGCACTTTATACCTTTACATCCTTCCCCATAGCATAAAATCTTTCCAATCTTGAAACTATTCAAACAACGCAAGCATTTGAAACCAAAAGAGTTAATCAACCACAATACAATTCCTGCTTCAAACCACTCACCCACTCTTCTATTTAAACGATAAAAAACACTACAACAACAACAACGTTCGCCTACCCTTCTAGCTACTTCATTACTATCTCACATGGTCACAACAATTTACCAAATTGAAGGGTTTAGAAATTTCTCACCTAACGCCTCAACTTAACGCCTCAACCTACCCCAACTGCTCAGCCTCCACCCTTAACTTCACACCCCCACCTCCCCCACAGCTCCTCCGTTCCATGATTTAATCAAACAACTGATTAACCCCTCCACTCCATGCCTTAATCTATAACTCAACACCTACACACAAATATCAAACTATACAGTCCAGCAAACAATAAAATCTATTTAATCTCAGGTATTAATCGGCAGGTGCAAGTATTCACCAATTCAGTTACCCTAACTTAAACCCCTCACAGTGGGTAACCAAAACTTCCAACATAAACACATCTTACTTCAGTTCTTGCAACTATCCACAGCAGACAATATCATGGCAAATAATTAACAAATCAAAAGAAAAGAACGTGAGAACTCCTCCTCACCTGTGATCAAGAACCCACTCTCTGTGCTGCCTATTTCCCGCTCCTCTTGAGCTTCCTTCCTATGGATGTGCACTTAGAACCCGACACCAAAATCAAATATTGTTGAAATCAATCGTTGACAAAAATCCTTCGCGAACATTTGAAACCCTAGTTTCCAAGCCCTCCCCTCTCGATCTCTTTCCTCTTTTCTTTAAGTAAAACTTCCACTACACGCGTTAAAACTCCTCCCCTTCTAGCTGACCTGTATTTGGGCTTGGCCCAAACGATACCCTTTTTATTTTATTATTATTATTATTATTTTGGATCTTTCATGGTCGATCAATGCATCTCCGAGTCCATCCTCGTTCACCCTCACAGCTCTGACTAGCTCGCCATTCGTTGCCGTTTCCGACCAGTAACTTCGCGGGTTTCGTCTTGTGCGTTGAGAGGTCGCCGGAGTTTTGTTCTTTCTCTTAGGTAAGCCATCTTCGTCTCTTGATCCTCTTTCCTTGTAAGTTTCCCTTGTTCAACTTTTTTACCTTCATTTCTCCATGGATTCTGGCAAGTCTTCTGTTCGCAAGATTTCAAACACACAATTTTAATTAAATGATAAATCGAAGAATGATGACGTGGTTTGTCCAAAGCTTCGCTAAAGCGAAGCTTCTACTTCGCTCCAGGCGAGAGGTGTGTGTG
>JBBMKA010005368.1:0-42194 GCA_037833695.1 Sechiopsis laciniata | reverse complement strand
CATTGGCAACACATGATGTAATAGTCTAGATCTTTTTTGTTCTTTTTCATACATCAATGAAAAGTATCTGTTTCTTAAAAAAAAAAAAATGCTCAAGCTATTGTAGAAAAAGAGGATATTGTCCAATAGATAAAGTTAATAGCATACCGACATTATTGCTGCCTCATTGACAAGATTCCGTATATCTGCTCCAGAAAAACCAACTGTACGGAAGACAAGCTGTTGAGTAAAAGACAGTGGAGATGATGAGTAAGTGAATATCCAAAACTAATTAAAGCCTTAATGAAGCATCGAGATACAAATAAAGCAACCAAAGAAACCAAAGTCAACAATACTACTTCAGATTGAAGCAGTAATATTTTCGAGGACACACAAGGAACTAAACTAAAAATGATGAATCAATGGAGAGAAATGAGAAGCTTTGCAGAACTACATGTAAAATGAGTTTTTATTTTTAATTAGAAAGGTCGTATAGACAATTTAATTCACTTATGAGATGATTAATCCTTCATAAAACTTTACTTACTGACTACAAATTTTCTCATTTTGTGCATTGGAAAGATAGATGAATAGCTATCCAGCGCACAAAATAATAAATTAGGAAATGCAAAAAAATTTTGCTACCAAAAGGATGCAAAGAAAACTGTAAAAAAAAACAGTTTACCTTCGCAAAATCAACGTCCTCAGCAAGTTGCTTTCCAGCACTGTGCACACCAAATATTTGCACTCTCTGTTTTGCATCTGGTAATCCTATGTACAAACGACGATCAATGCGTCCAGGACGAACAAATTCAAGGTCTAACTCATCTGGCCTATTAGTAGCACAGATGAATATCACAGCTTGTCTAAGTGAGAACCGATCCACACCAGTTTTTTCCTTCCTAATTATAACCAGACAATAAAACTAATCAATAAAATGTTCAAATCTTTTCAAACCCTAAGTTTATATTACAGAAATTCCTATCTCATATCAATTGGACTGAGCTATAAGACACTAAATACTCAGACACAAAAAGAAACAACCTAGAGGCCAGGGTAAAGGGAACCCACCACAGAAAACGTTTTGAGTTCAGCTGTTACGATAATATAATACCTAGCTATGTTCAAGTTGGTATACAACAGAAAACTATTACAAGAGCACCTTCCAATCTAGGTTGAACTAAATCCAGGCCTCACCTAGGTGGTGAAATCACCTCACTTACTAGTTGTGTAATGCTAATGTTATGCTCAGTTGTGTTATTCAGGGCCATTTTGGTCCTCTTATATACTCACTCGTGCAATGCAACCCTAAGCTGGCAAAATTGAAATATAAATTTCTTGAATATGTTGAATGAATCAAATGGCCTTAAAAAGTACTCTGAAAAACATATCCATATGCTAACATTTAATTAAAACACTAACTCGCCATCAAGTTGGCCAATTAAAGCCTCAAAAGTTGCCCTTCTTCTTGGATCGTTTCTCGCATGCCTTCCAGCAATAGCGTCAATTTCATCCACAAAAACAAATGATGGAGCCTGTGTATAGGACAGTAAAGAGTAATAATTGTCTTTCAATAATTAAGTCACAGTCATGATAGCAATAAAATGGCAAATAAAATATCAAATAGCCGTTTACAGATAAACTCGAATAACTTCTTTATACACGAGAACCTTCAGACATTTCTTTTTTAACAGGGTCGTTGAAATCAAACTCAAACTACTTTTCAAAGAATCAGCATTTGCAATCTACTTAGGTAAACAGAAGAAAAGCTCTAAGACATAGAGACATACATGGTCAAACATAATGCCTCACTTTTTTCTTGGTCAACGAACAAAACATTATTCAACGGTTGCCAACTTGCCAAGTGGTTAAATAAAAAGCAGTGCAGGAAATGTTAAAGCAAGAAAATAAAGCCATAATTTAATGAATGCTCTTAGAAACTGCAGGTTTAAAAACTTAAACAGATATAAAGTACACTTTCATATAAATAGGAACTCAAAAATGGATGTTGGCCAAAGATGCTTTAGTTTTTTTCTAAGAAGAAATCAAGTTTTCATGGAGAAAAATGGAAGGAAATATAAGGGCATAAAAGAAAGAAGATTCATCTTAACAAAAGAAATCCCACAAGCTACAAGACGGGACTCGAATCCAAAAGAATCAAGTCTAACTGATAACTACAAAACGCTTTCGTAATTCCTATGTCAAAAGGAAGGACATTTATTACAAACATGAATGCACGTTATTCAACCTGTGAAAGGACTTGCATGTTACACAGAGAAAAATATAGAGAAATTGGTCTGTAAGCAATATTTTTTCAAACATGAATCATGCAAATAATGATATTAAACACACTTTTTCAAGTAACATAGCTTACATTTCTTCTTGCAATAGAAAACATCTCATTGATCCTTGCTGCACCACTTTTTTCACTATCTGTGAACTCTGCCCCAGATGCAAACACAAAAGGCAACCCACTTTCCTTGGAAAGCGTCCTTGCAAAAAGTGTCTTCCCAGTACCAGGCGGTCCAGAAAGGAGAACACCCTGTTTTACCCAAAAACTAAGAAGTCAATTTCATCTCTTTAGATTCGGAGAACAGGGCAACAGAACAACCCATGCTTCACCAGTATGGTAAAATGGAAAGGAAAAGAAAATGAGAAGGTTTACCCGCACAAACTGCACCCCTTTTTCATAATACTGCATAGGATTTTGCATATAAATCATTAACTCATCAAGAAGATCCCAGACATCACCACCCAAAACTACTTCTTTGTGCATTGACGTTGTTTCACCAACATTCCCCAATGGCTGCCAAAGTAAAAGTTACCGAGGTTGAAAACATTTAACAAGGAAAACAAAGAAAAGAATACAAGAAAATAGAAAGAAAACAACCTAAACTTTACCAGGATAAAGTTTTCTGCATAAGCGATGTCAAAAAGTTGATTGTACTTTTTATAAAGAAAACGCTTAGAAGTAATGCTTAAAAGCATAACAGACTCCCTAATAAGCCATAGGATCAATATTCCGGGCAGTAATGCAATCAGAACTTTGAGAAAATAATGGATTTGACGCTTCTGAAGGAGATCAACTTCAACTCCAGAACTGGTGATAGCCTCAAACAAGTGAGGGTCAAGGGGAATATCAACCTATCCAATGTAAAAACAATAAACAAAATTAAAACTTAGGGGAAACAGCGCATAATGGTGGGCACTATAGCGGTCAGGACTCAGGCAATAAACTTACAGTATATTCTAATGGAAAACCTTCTTTCATTGTGACGTACAATCTTTTCAGATCCTCGGTGAAGACAACAGCAGCAACCTGTCCTAAGACAATCCACGGCATCAGAGTAAACCAGCTAAAAATATAAGATTATATTAGAATAACGGAGTAAACTTGTTTGTGCTATTAGCATAAAGACTGCATTTTCTTGCAAATGCAACTGATATAATGGTTACTGATATTCAATCTTACTCTGCTTCCGTATAAATTGTTGTGAACGAGAAATGCAGTATGCTAATAAATCAGTAAAAAGCACACAAACTAAAAGCAACTGAACACAAACCCAGAAGAAAAAGCCTTTAAAAGTTATCAGACACCAATAAGTCAGATCTCCTAGATAGGTAAACATATAATTGTACCTCAGAGCAATCAAGTTTGTCAAGAAAGTATGTGTAAGGAAGTTTGGGTCGATAACGCCACCATCTTTTGGATATCCAAAGTGCCCTTGTTCCTTGAGCATCTGTTTTTTTTTCTACCACATCCTTACGAAGACTCTGTTGAACTTCTTCCATGTCAAATTCAACAACATATTTAGCATGGAGAGAATCTACTTCTTCAGCTAACTTTTCTTTCCTAAGGATCTCCTTCCACGTTTGTAGCCTTTCACGCCAAGCTCCACTATCATTTTGTCCTGCACTAGTTAATAATGTATAAAAGTTTCCCGCTCCAAAGAATAAAAATTGAGTGTATTACAAGCGATAGATACATTTTTAAATAAAATATAGCACAATTCACTATGACCTTTTAGTAGGGATAGGGCTTATGTTTTACACTGTTCTACTAGAGTGCTTGTAAAGAATACAAACCCGTTTCAAACAAGTTTATAAAGCAAAACAAGTGATATCAAAGTCACAATCAATGGAATCCATGGCACTCATTCATTTTCCCTTTCTATCTCTCACTGGAAATCACTGTACAATAACCAAGTAAAATAGTTGCCTTTCACTCATGATTTTACCAGTTTAAGTAAATCTAAAATTGTACACATGCACTGTAAATGGATAAAACAAAGGCATCAGAGTCATAGATATAGCTATTATAATTGTTTGGAGAAAAAAAAAATTGAAAAAGATCTTGAAATAAAAATTTGTTTGGGTTCTGAACAAGGTAATGGTTTTAACAAGAATATCCTTCTGAGTGACAAATGCAACGACAAGGTGAATAAAAAAAACAAATAAAATATAAAAACACATGAGCTTATCTATAAACTATTACCTGATAACCCCAACTGTTCCTTTATCTTCTCCTTTTCACCACCCTTAAATTTTTCGTCACTGTCAATAATCTTTATAACACTATCTTGTAGAGGCTCAGAAACATCATCCCATGCATCTTCTCCGACATAAGAAGAATCTTTAACAAGAGTTCCATCCGCTCCTTCAATAAATTTCTTCATTTTCAAACCTCTGGGCGTTGTTTTCCTCCATAACCCTTTCTTAAATCTGCACAGTGCAGTAAAAAGGCCAACTGTGACTTTCAAGGTAATGGATTTAGCTGAGAACATGCAAAATGAAGCTCACTTTCAACTCCAGCACTTCTAATCAAACATGGTTGTCAAATCTGTAAATTTCTGAATTTCCCAATAGATTTAATAGAGGAAACAATTCACTGACTCTACAGAAGTATATGTCATTTTCTTTTTCTT
The DNA here is from genome assembly GCA_037833695.1 of Sechiopsis laciniata. Taxonomy (NCBI): domain Eukaryota; kingdom Viridiplantae; phylum Streptophyta; class Magnoliopsida; order Cucurbitales; family Cucurbitaceae; genus Sechiopsis; species Sechiopsis laciniata. The sequence continues at coordinate 37,290 of JBBMKA010005368.1, read as the reverse complement.
TTTTTTTTTGATGAGAAACAATACTTTTCATAGATCAATGAAAATAAAGTCATTACAAAAGTTGTTGCCAATGTGCAAATAAGAAAGTAAGGTCATAGTTACAAAAGGGAGGAAGCCTATGACTCCAAAAAATTCCAATATGTGTAGTGTACTCTAAGAGAGAGTTGAAAGACTTAGATGTGTCATTGAAGATACGATTATTTCTTTCACCCCACCACTTCCAAAAGAAAGCATAAACAAGATTAACCCAAAGAGTTTCTTTCGTGTCTTTGAAAGGGTATCCATCCGAAACGCAGCAAAGGAGAGTATTAAGATCCCTTGGTCGCACACAAGATCATCCAAAAGAATAAAAAAGATAGTTCCAAAAAGAGTCAGCCCATGAACAGTGATTGAAAAAATGATCTTGTGAGTCATCTCCTTTAAAATAGAGGCTGCAGCAATTCAGAGATAGAGAGAAACCAGGAGCTTCTTTTGCAAAACCTCATTCGTGTTGCTCTATGGCTGATATCCCAAACTAGAAACTTGACTTTTAGGTTGGCAACCTTTCCACAGCTTCAAGTAAAACTTGCTAATATCACCTGAGATCGATGAAGCCACAACTTTGATATGATTAACAAAGGGTTTTGTGGAGAAAGAACTCATGTCGTCCAAAACCCAAATCCATTCATCCCCATGATTAGTAAACGAAAAAACCCTCCAACTTGGTTGATAGATCAGCCCACTCAGTAATCTCAGATTCCGTGAGGTGCCTTCTCAAAGATAAATCCCAACATCTATCAGATTGAGACAAAAAATCAACAATAGGATGCCTTTTTTTTTAAAGACAAATGATGCAACAAAGGAAGTGCCTCTTTAAGAGTATTAGGTATCAGCCAAGAATCTTCCCAAAACAGCGTAGATTTTCCATTCCCAACTTTGTAAGCGATATTATTGGTAATCAGATTTCTGGCCTTGTAGATAGATTTCCAAGGCCCTTTGGATAAGAGAAGATTCCTATTGCCGGGGATGCAATGGTTAAAACTAAAAGATGATCTAAATTTCTTTTGAATAATAACCCTCCACAGGGCAGATTTCTCCTTAACAAATCTCCACGTCCATTTAGCAAGCAACGCATCATTTTTAATTTTAATGTCCGAGATACCAAGACCTCCATGATCAAGAGGTTTTTTAATGGTGTTCCATCTGACAAGGTGACTAGCAGCACTACCCTTGTTTCCCCTCCACAGGTAATTTCTATATGAAGTTTCAATAAGTTGAACGACTTTAGTCGATGCCTTGAACAAAGATAAGTAGTATACCGGAAGATTACTGAGTGTGGCATTTATGAGGGTGAGACGACCCCCTTTCGAAATACTGGAAGAACCCTAATTGTGCAGCCTCTTTTCAATATTTTCAATGATAGGAGTCCAGAAACTTATCAATTTGTGGTTTCCATTGAGAAGGAAACCAAGATAGGGAGTAGGCCAAGATCCTAACTTAGAATCATAGGGAGCAGCTAAGAGGGCGGTCTAAGATTGAAAGAGTCCGATGGATAAAAATTCAGTCTTCTGGAAATTTATAGTAAGACCCAAGATCCTTTCAAAGTCTCTAACAATATCAATCAGATTAGCTAGTTTGTCCAGATCCGCCGAAGAAAAAAGCAAAGTATCATCAACAAATTGCAAGTGTGTAATCGAACAAGGATCCTCAGAAGATCCCACATGAAAACCTTCAATCCGACCCTCATCCTCTTTAATATGGAGCATTCGGCTAAAACAATCAACAATCAAAGTGGAAAGGTGATAAAGGATCTCCTTGTCTAATACCTCTAGTGGCATGAAGCTTGCCCCTAGGTCTACCATTAATAATCACAGAGTAGTTCGTTGAACTGATGCAACCCCTAATCCACATGCGCCAAATCGGTCCAAATCCTTTGTGAGTAAGGATTTCATCAAGAAACTCCCAGTCAACCATATCGAAGGCTTTTTCAATATCAAGCTTGATCACCACTCCAAAATTCTTCCTTTTATTCCATTCATCAATGAGTTTGTTAGCAATAAGAGAAGCATCCAAGATTTGCCTGTCGGCCACAAAAGCAGATTGATTCCGCGTAATATAGTCAGGGAGAACTTTCTTCAATCTTTCAGATAGGACACGAGCAATGATCTTGTAAATACAAGTGGTGAGGCTAATAGGTCTATAGTCAGATACTTTCTTGGCATCCGATTTTTTGGGGATTAGGCAAATGTATGTTTTGTTGAGACTCACTTGTTCTATGCAGCAGAAGAAGAATGTGAGAATTTTTGAAGCTAGGTTGACTACTACTAGATTTTAAAATATATATTTGTTTACCGAAGCTTGAGATTGAACTCCTTGCTGAAGAATAGGATGAAAATTGAAAGGAAAGCAAAGAGTTTATTACTCAATACTGATGATATGTATAGCCAGGGACAATATCCTTAACTTAGAATATTCATTTTTTGAAGCTTGGAATTGAACTCCTAGCTGAAGGAGAGGATGAAAGACGAGCAAAGAGATTTTTTGCCAAAATGAAAAACAAAGAGATTATTACACGTCTGATATTGACCTGCATAGACAGGGACAATATCCTTAACTTAGAATTTATTTGTTCACCCTTAAACCGCCATAATTTTATGTAATTTATATTTACATGCACATTGATGAACGTTACATAATATATTTATTTTATATATATATATATATAGGCAGCACAGAGTCAACAATATTCAGAATTTGATGTACCATATGGGTGTGTATATTACATATATTACTTTGACAGTTGGAAAAATAAACTGAAGCTCACTTTCTAATATTATTAGGAGATGGCTCGGGAATCAATGCTTCCATATAAGCCTCTGTTAGTTGTTTCCTTTGGCGGTCTACAAAAGGTGCTCGAACTGCCATATAAATTCTTTGACAAGAAATAATCATAACAAAGGCATAGAGAAATAAGGCACCAACTCGTTTTCGCTCCCAGTTCTTGAGATCCTGGATTTATAAAAGAAAAAATATATATGCATTGAAGATGCAGAGAAGTTGAGAAAATCCATAGTGAATAATTTCATTCAAGTTGTGATCGCATGAGCATTTTCCATAATAAAAATGGTGAAGGTCTCTTTCAAATGTACTCAAGTAGAGAAATGTTTGTAGATAACGTCTTTTTATGCATATACTAAAATTGCTTTAGACAATAAAATGATAAAATGAAATAATAAGAATAAAACCCGCCATAAAAATGAAAAAGAAAGTACTACTGTTTTCTTGTCAAACAAAAAGGACTCTTCAAACAATTACACTAAATGTTCTATCAAAACGGAACTCAGAAAATGCTGAACATTCTTGCATTATTGCTTTAGTCAATTACCAAAAACAATTTTTCTTCTTCCCTGACATGTGACATCCTTACAAATTATGAACTAGACCCAACAGATTATCACGAGGAGATGTTTAAAACAACAAAGACTTTTTTTTTTTAAATCGGAAAATTAAACCTTCGCTCCGCTATACTGACGTCAAAGGAATAAAAACACAGGAAGTGTTTACAAATTAATGTCACAGAACTTGGGACACTTGGGACACTGAAGGCAGCACCTTCAAATCCCAAGCCTTTGACCACCGTGCAATCGATTGGGTAGACAAAAAGACAATATTAAAAAGCCAAAGCAACTACATTGCCTTCAAAATTTAGCATGGTTACTCTAAATATCTTTACCTCCACTGCAAGGCCAGAAAATCAATAAAACAATGTATGGTACAATCGAAAGATTACCTTCCAACGCTCCCAACCATTCCAGCTTACAAATTCCGGCCATATTTCAGTCTTAAACCTCTCCAATTCAGCTCCCAGATTCTCTACCCGTTCATTAGCCCGCCAAAAAAACTCACCCAACTTCACATCAGTATTTTTCAAATCAAACCCAGTTTCCTTTCTAATAGACTCACCAAAATTCAACCAAAACCTCTCCGAACCGCGACTAATGGACTTACCAAAACTTCCCCAAGGAGACCCGTCAGCTCCATTACCATCAGCGGACCCTAGAACTCGAAATCTCGCCCTCTGGCGGGGACATTTAGCTCGACGCTTCGCCGGAAGAGTGAAAAGAATGACATTTTGCGACCGTTGAACAAACAAAGCCGACGGAATGAGAAGCTTGTTCGGCCTGTAATGGATTGCGACATCCATTATAGAGAAATTGAAGGTTGGATTGAAGAGGATAAGCTGAAAATTGAAATGCGATTGGTGTTTGAAGGGTTCTTGGGGTTTTAGAGAAGGGTTTATATGTAAACCAAGAAACAAATGGATAGTTACAGAGCCATTGTATATGCTTGAAATTCACAGTGAATAAGCTAAAGCTTCACTGCTTCAATGGTGAAACCTGAAGCTGCCGGAATTTCACGCCCCTGCTGCCGTTTGGGTCGTCTTTTCCAGTGGATTTTCGCCGGCAGAGGAAGAGCTTGGGATAACTGATTGTAGTTTCTGTAAATGGACCAGACCCGCCAATATACGTTCAGATTATTTGGGCTGGACTTAGATTTTGCTTTTCGGGCCGATAAAATGGGCCAAACTCCTAGACCTATTTTCAAGCCCAGGCCTAAGCGAGAATTTGGATTGTACTTTTTGGGCCGATATAATGGGCCACACTCCTGACCCAGATTCAATCCTACTTTGAGGTAAGGAGCAATTGAAAAAAAAAGTAAAATACTATTTTGGTCTTTAAATTTGAGCTTTGTTTGACTTTAGACGATGAACTTTTAAATATCTAATTTTAGTTTATAAATTTTAAATTTTGTTTTATTTTGATCACTTAACTTAAAAAAAAAAAAAAAAAAAAAAAAACTTAAAATTAGTCATTAAAAGAAAGTTACTTTAAAAAAAAAAATAAATGTAGACGCTATAAATTTTAGAAATATGTTCACATTTTGTCTTTGATTGTATTACAATTATCAACATTATTGAATAAATTTCGATTAATATTAACTTTAAATCTACTATAACAATTACTTTTAAGGTTTTTTTTTTTTGTTTAAATTGGATTAAAATTGAACTTTTTGAAAGTTTATAAACGGAACAAATCTCATAATTTAGGAACTAAAAATAGATTTTTGAAAGTTTATGAGCAAAATAATATTTTATTGTATTTGATATCGCAAAGTAATAACAAATGTAAAAAAAATATATGACAATACTAATTAATATGAATGATTACATTTCTTAATTTTGATAGAAATGGAAAGTATTTAAAATTATTTTTTAGATTTAACTAATTTGATATGTATTTCGAAAAGGTTAGTAGTACACTAATTTTATTGTTGGCAGTAATCAAATAGTTGTGAAAAAGTTATATATTAGTTCATGACTTTTTATTCTATATAATTTAGCCTAAAAGAAATGGGTGGACAAAATATTGAACCCATGAACACAGTTCATCAGACAATCTAGAAGCCATGGATAGCGAGCCAACCTCATCTGAACGATAAGATTACTCTGTGATCATACCCACAAATTGATTATTGCCCATTCGTTCTCATTGTTCTTCTCATCCACACTTCCCATTCAATCTCTTTCTCCCTTCACAAATCATCTTCATCCTCCCATTTCTTCCCCCTTAAATCAAAAAAAAAAAAAAAAAACACCCAAATCTCCATAATCCCACTTCACTGATCTCAAATCTCCTCTGCTTCATCTCATCAATAATGGCTTCCGCAGCTTCACGCGCCACTTTCCATCTCCTCCCCACCACTTCCGCTTCCACTTCTTCAACCCGCTCTGCCCTTCTTCAATTTCCCCCCTCCGCCACGCGCCTACGCGCCGCCGCCACCGCCACTCGCCGCCTAGGCTTCGCCGCCGCAGACCCACTTTTCTCCATCCATGTCGCGTCCAAGATTCGGTCGTTTGGGGGCAAAGCAGCTTCGAGGGGTGTGGTGTCAATGGCGAAGAAGAGCGTTGGTGATTTGACTGCTGCTGACTTGAAGGGGAAGAAGGTGTTTGTGAGGGCTGATTTGAATGTGCCGTTGGATGAGAATCAGAATATTACTGATGATACTAGGATTAGGGCTGCTATCCCTACGATCAAGCATTTGATTGAGAAGGGTGCTAAAGTGCTTCTATCCAGCCATTTGGTGAGTTTGCTTTTGGGTGTTGTGAATTTGATTTTTAGTTTTGTTGTATTTGGATGATGATTTATGATTCTGGAAGATGGTGGCTGTTGAGCTGTTTGATGTTGTTGATGGGTTGGTGATTTAAGTTGATTTACCTAGTGGGATTCTCTTGATTAATGGATTTTTGTAGAGAAAATGTTTAGGGATGTTGGCTGTGATGGTACATTGCATTTAGTGCAAATGGGTTTTTGAGTTTTTGATTAGCAATCCATGGAAACTTGGGATCAGGGTTCAGATTCTGCTTTTTAATGCCTAATGAGATTCTCTTGATTAACTATGATCATAGGTAGTCTAGTGGTCAAAATGACATTAAAAATTCAATAGATTGTGTGTTCAATATATGGTGTTAACCTAACTAGGAATTAATTTTCTACAGGTTTCTTTGACATCCAAATGTTGGAGGTCACATGACATAAACTGGTCCCGACACTCACAAATATTTAAAAGATATATATGAGAAATTCTCTTAGATTAATGGAATTTGTAGTGAAAAGGTTGAGGGATGTAAGATGTTAGCTGTGATGGTACATTGCATTTAGTGGCTAATGGGTTTTTGAGTTTTTTTATTAGCCATCCATGGAAACTTGAGAGCAGGGTTTAGATTCTTCTTTTTGTTGATGTAGAGTGTTTGAAGTCTACTGTTTATGATGCACAAGCTTGTGGATATGTTGTTAACTATGGAATTTTTCAGGGACGACCAAAAGGTGTAACTCCAAAGTACAGCTTGGCACCTCTTGTGCCTAGGCTTTCTGAACTCCTTGGCATTCAGGTACCCTTTTCACCTCCATGATCTGAAAGAGGGGTTTCATCGCCCCGGGTGATCTTCTGAACATTTCTGCATGTCATATTCCATCAGGTTGTGAAGGCTGATGACTGCATTGGTCCCGAGGTCGAAAAGTTGGTTGCTTCCCTGCCTGAGGGAGGAGTCCTTCTCCTTGAAAATGTGAGGTTCTACAAGGAAGAAGAGAAAAATGATCCTGAGTTTGCAAAGAAGCTTGCTTCTCTAGCTGATCTCTATGTGAACGATGCATTTGGAACTGCCCACAGAGCTCATGCTTCAACTGAGGGAGTCACCAAGTTCTTGAAGCCATCAGTAGCTGGCTTCCTCTTGCAAAAGGTTGGATCCTTTATTCGACACTCAATCTACTTGTTACCTGCAAAAATATCACATATTACTATGCAATATTCACCTTTTTGTTTTCAATGGTCTTGAATTGTAACTGGTAACTTGAATCAGTTTGTTTACAACCTCAAAACATCAGTTCTTTATCCTAAAAAATGATTGGTCTGATGTTCATCATGTTATTCTTTTGCAATATCTAATGATCTTTAACCCTGTGGGTGGTTGCTTTAGGAACTTGACTATCTTGTTGGGGCTGTGTCAAGCCCAAAGAGGCCATTTGCTGCTATTGTTGGTGGTTCAAAGGTCTCGTCGAAGATTGGAGTGATCGAGTCACTTCTAGAAACGTGTGACATCCTACTCCTTGGCGGTGGAATGATCTTTACATTTTACAAGGCACAGGGACTTTCTGTTGGTTCATCTTTGGTGGAAGAGGATAAGCTAGAATTGGCGACTTCTCTTCTTGCGAAGGCCAAGGCGAAAGGAGTATCCCTTCTATTACCAACCGATGTTGTCATTGCAGACAAGTTTGCTCCAGACGCAAACAGCAAGGTTCGTTTGCAAATTTCAGTTCTTAAATCCATTTCTCAGATCAATGCAGCACTATAGAACTTCTGAATTTTTGTTGATTGATTCAAATCGTTGCTTTATCCGAGTTATCAGTTCTTTGCAATTTTGCAGTATTTTGAAACCTTTAAAAATGCCCTACGGATCAGGGAAATAAAGAATTTAATTTTTGCATTGCAGATTGTCCCAGCATCTGCTATCCCTGATGGATGGATGGGACTAGACATTGGACCAGATTCCATAAAAACATTCAATGAGGCTTTGGACACTACCCAAACTATCATCTGGAATGGACCGATGGGAGTGTTCGAGTTCGACAAGTTTGCAGTCGGAACAGAGGTAAGGATAAACTTCTTCAGGGCAATAAAATTGCACTTTAATGTCATTTTCATACTAGCCAGTAAATGTTTGTACATGAGATAGATAGTGTTACTCTTCTAACTTTCACGTCATCGCGACACACCTTCCCTTATTATTGGAGGTGGTGGACGATAAGACCGATATACCGTCTTTTATTTATTTTCTATAATACTGGAACTCTATGTGAACTCGAATATTCATGGTTGGTGTCTGACTTGTTTGGTTCATCAAAGTATGACATGATAGAGATAGAAATCAATGTAGTTCAACGTGTGCGTAGTATGTATATCCGATGTGTTTGTGTGATGAGTATTGATCTGACATATGCACATGGTTGCAGGCGGTTGCGAATAAACTTGCAGAGCTTAGCGGAAAGGGGGTGACGACCATCATCGGAGGTGGAGATTCGGTTGCAGCTGTGGAGAAGGTAGGAGTCGCGAGCGTCATGAGTCACATTTCGACCGGAGGTGGTGCTAGTTTGGAGTTGTTGGAAGGCAAAGAGCTTCCCGGCGTCCTTGCTCTCGACGAGGCCGTACTTGTCACCGCGTAGGTGATGGATTATTCTACTTTTTTCTTTTCCTCCCATCGCAATTGAATCAATGTGTAACAGAGAAGTATATTGTTGTAGAAGAAGGTGAGTTTTTGCTGTAAAAGTGGTACCCTTCAACTGTTGTTCCTTTTCTGTCTCTGCATTTGAATTCCTCTCTTTGCCTGCTGGGAACAGATTATAGGGATAACAACTGTTTTAAGAGTTGTAATAAATTTGTGCATGAATGTCCATTTTCTTCTTTGATATTTTCTTTTTCTTTTTCTTTCATAAGCTCTGAGACAATTTCCAGAAATGCTTAGGAATCAGCCAAGCCTAAGAAGAATAAACACATCAGTAATTGGTGACTGATTGTTGAACTTTCTTAATTTCTCTCTTGATTAGAGGCCTTCAAATGTTTAATTTGACTAAATTGAAGTTTTGAGAATAAAAATATACATTTTGATTCTTGAGGTTTTTTATTGGTTTCATATTTTATGGGTACATAGCCCGAAGGTACTCAAATTTTTTGGTTAATCAATCTAATTTGCCTACATGTAGATATATTTTTTTGGATGAGTTCAGTCAAGTTATTCGATTTTGTATCGTTTTTTTTTGAATAACACAGCTCATATTCTCGATAGATATTTTTTATCGACATGCAAATATATAATATTATTTTTTATTCAAATTGAGTTGTGTTGAATCTAGCAACAAATATGCCGACATTTGACAAAACCCAAAGAAAATCATAAGATCATAATTTAATTTAAAGTTGTTTCAATAATTTGACTTTTTCTGTCTACTCCATTTTATCCCCTCTATCTTTATTTGTTTTAGTACAAAATGAAATAGGGGAGAACCATGTATTATTTTTCTCAAATAAATGAGAGACAAATATCAATTTTCAGACCACCATTCCTTTCCTCTCTCTAGCTCTATTAATTTTCTCTTTATTTAGCTAACAAAAAGTTGACTTGACATTTGTTCTATTTAACCTTTATTTTAGCATTATTTGAGATGTATGGAAACACATTTTGATTTTTTTGGTCAAAACTAAAAAAAAAAAAAAACAAAGAAACAAAAAGACAGTAAAAATATGCTTAAGCTTATTCAAATATTCGATATAACAATAAAAAGAGTAATACTCTAATGATCCTAATCGAGTTTTAGATATGATAGATTGAAAAAAGGAAAAAAAAATCATAAGAACAAAAGGTCGATTTGACATTTGTTCTATTAAATCTTTGAAAGCACAAGCACATTTTGATTCTGATTTTACTAGTTTAATCATTAGAACAAAAATCATAAGTTCTTTCAATTTAAAAGAAAAAAAAAAAAAAGAAGAACAAAAATCATAATTGTGGTGGCCTAATATTCCCACGAAAAGTTACCCAGGTCAAAGGGCAGCGCGAGGCGGCCATTGGAAGAGTCGAAAGTTTTTCTATTTTATTTTTTTTCAAAAGTGAAGATTTTAGAAAAATTGGATTTGTCTTTTGCCAGCAAGAAATTGAGCACAAAAAAAAAAAAAAAAAAAAAAAAAAGCAAGAAATTGAGCACGTGCGAATCATGTGTGGGGGATTCTAATCCCACCCACCCATATTTCTCTACCAACCCATCAAAATACACAAATGACTTTTTTTTTCTTTTTTCTTTTTTTGTCTTTCAAAGCAGAAATTTGTTTAAAAAACAACAATAACTGATTAAATACTTTTTTTGTAATTTTAGTTATACACTTTAACTAACTCAAAATTAAATTTTAGTAATTATGTTTAAATTTGATTCTCAAGTTGAAGTCAATTTTGATTGAAGCTGATTTGATGATATCAAAAAATTCAAACACAGAAAAAAAAATGAAAATATGTTTTATCCATAAAAAAAGTGTATTACAAAATTAATTTTTAAAATATTTAATATATACCTCGATTAAAATCTATCAATTTCACTTATTCAAATGTATCAATTTCATTTAATTTACTTGAGTCTGAAATTCATCAATTTAAGCCAAAGAAGTAATTCAGTGACTTGATGAATGAAATATAATAAAAATGGATTCAAGTATAATAATAATAATAATAATAAATAGTAAATAAAGATCAATCTCTATTATCCGACGTGTCCTCCTTTTCCTCGATTCCGGCGATCGGCACCGGCGATGCGCCGCCGTATCACCACCAATCACGTCAACAGTAAACTGACTCATTATAAAATAACATTGGAATCTGCGATTTCGCATCCGATTCTCATTTGCTAGGGTTTTTCATTTCTGTAGCGTGTAGCTCCTCGTTCGTGTCGTCATTTCTTCTTCGATCATCGAAGAATCTCTACGACAATGGCATCCTTCTCATCCTCCTTCGCCGGATCTTCCTTTTCCTCTTCTCTGATCGAAGCATCTCGTTCTGAGTTGTCACCGGCTGATTTCCCGAAGGTTGGTTTTCTTTTGCGAATCATTACTTGTGGTTTACTGCACCATACTTGCTTGTCTGATCAAGTTCTGATGAATCTATATATTTGTAGTTGATATCGACTTGTTTTGATGATGTTTGTGTTTTCTGTTACTGGATCTTTTGGTTGATTGGATTTTTAGCTTCTTGTTGTGTGTGTTTTTTTTGCTCGCATCTGTAGGGGAGATCTTTAACGCTTCAATCTGGTATCTTTGGAAACACTGTTTCGAGTGGGGCGTCTTCATTTCAGTTAAGGTGAGCTCTGCGGCCTTTAGGGAACGTTTTTTTTTCTAATCATGTTTTAAGAACTATTTATCTGGATGGATTGCATATGTTTTCAAATTGGGTGATCCGATTTCTTTGTTGATTTATTTCGGGAATTTTCAAATGTGGTTGGCAGGTTATCTAAAAATCGAACCATCCAGCCCATCAAAGCTACGGCCACCGAGGCACCTCCGACAATCCTAAGTAAGGTTTTATTTGATTTGCCGAGAAATGTCTACATGTTTCAGTTTGCCAGTTTCTGATCTGACTATTTGATTGGTTGCTTTTTTTTTTTTCTTCCTTTTCTGGGTCCTATTCAGAAACACCGAGCGGTGGGAAGACCAAGATCGGAATCAATGGTACGATCTTTTAGTGTAGTTGCCTTCTGCAGGTTTTTGAAGGGTTTAATTTTTTTCCCTTTACGTAGTTGTCTCATTGATTTTTAAGATAGTACTTTTTTTTTCTCCATATCCTGCGGTGCTCATAACTCTTCTGTATGATATGTGAATAACGTAGTTGCATTACATTTCATCATAATTAAATATGAAAAATAATAAGCGTAGAGACCAATAGATGTGCGTATGAAAATAAAACAAAAGAGTATTAGAATTGAAATAAAGCAAGAGCTATGGTTATCATTAGTCATTGAAGTGTCTGATTGAGTGAGTTGGGTACATGCCAATTGTGCACAAGGAAACTTGCATGTACCTCTTTCAAAACTAGGCTTCAAATTATTTTTCTTTTTTATGTCCGTGAGTTTCTGGAGCAATGTACGTGCACTTCGACTATTCTCACGGCACAGACTGTTTGATCTTAAAACATTTGGATGTCTAGGAAACCCATTGGAAATTAATTCCTTGGTAGATGGTCATCATGATTGAATCCATCAACTCTTAAATCCCCAAGGCTTCCGAAGGATGTCTCATCTCTTATGTGTTGTGTGTTAAAGGGTCATCTATTCAAGAACACAAAAGAGTGATTATGGATTAGTTTTGTATATGCAATCTTTTGGAAGTGATGGTTGGAGGGAAACAGAAGAAGCTTTAATGATTCAAACCAGTCCATTGAAGCCCTTATTGAATACACTATACATAACGGATTATATTGCAGCCATTGACTCCCCCCTTTTTGTAACTATGGTCTTACCTTTTTATTCTCACATTGGTTCAATTTGTTGAAAGATGTTACCTTTTCAATAAGATTTTGTACCTATTCATTTATCGTTGAAAAGTTTATGTTTCCTATAAAATAAAAAATAAGAAAAAAGATCCCCAAGGCCCTAGTTGACCACCAGGAAAGTCCATGATTGTTAACTGGGAAGTCTAGGCTTCAAATAATGCAATAAAAATTTCCAAGTCTTATCTAGTTATCTTTAACTGTGTCATCGCATTCGTAGGTATTCCATACTTTACAAATTGATTATTCACCATTTTAACAATGATGTCTATTATTCTTGCTTTTTGTTTAAAGATTATGGAAGAAAGTCTATTGTTCATGTTATGTAGTTTTTTTTGCTTTCAGTGTGAATGGAATACTTCTTCTCCCACTTTATTAGAGAGTTCTATTGCTTATTGCTCTCTAGTAACGTTCATGACAAATTGAAATTTTTTTGATGACTCATATACAGGTTTTGGACGAATTGGAAGACTTGTCTTACGAATTGCAACCTTCAGGGATGATATTGATGTTGTAGCAGTTAATGATCCATTTGTTGACGCTAAGTACATGGTATGCACTAGTTTAGTTTATGATCCATCTGGGTTCTATGTACGAGTATGCATAAGTTTGATAGATAATTTTTTTTTTATGAGTACATGCTATGCTTAAGTTTAGTTGATGATCCATTTGGAATCTGTTATCCAGGCATACATGTTCAAATACGATTCTACTCATGGCGTTTTCAATGGAACCATCAAGGTCGTGGATGATTCAACCTTGGAAATCAATGGGAAGCAAATCAAAGTTGTAAGCAAAAGGTAGTTACTGAATAGTTTCTTCTATAGAACATTATAAACTTATAAATTAATGTACAGAGTAGTCTGACCTGAAAATTTTTTACGACGTTGTTTTGTATGCTTTCATTTACAATATTGTAATGTATGTTTTCATTGAATTCTACAGTTATTTAACTCCATTAGAGTCTGATTCTTGTTATTCTTTATGCTCAGGGACCCTGCTGAGATCACTTGGGGTGATTATGGGGCTGAATATGTTGTTGAATCTTCTGGAGTTTTCACTACAAGAGAGAAGGCTGCAGCGCACTTAAAGGTTTTCGTTGATTGTTGATGCATCAATCTCTCCTGTTCTAATATCTCACCTCCCCCTTTTGGCTGATGTCTTTAAAACCTTAGTTAACAATTTATAACTTGTCTCTGCAGGGTGGTGCTAAGAAAGTGGTAATCTCAGCTCCATCAGCTGATGCACCTATGTTTGTAGTTGGCGTTAATGAAAAAACTTACAAGCCAACGATGGATGTTGTCTCCAACGCAAGTTGTACTACCAATTGTCTTGCACCTCTTGCAAAGGTATGAATGAAGCCCCTGGAATGTGTTGAATATTTTGAAGCATTGTTTTTTTTATAATTCGTATGTATACTATGAAGTTTAGATTTGACATACGTCTAATTTTCACACAATCTCTAAATACAGAGATATAGTTCCTTGTGTTTTCTATACAGTCTACTTGACTCAATGAGTGCTATGTCATATACAGGTCGTTCATGAGGAATTTGGTATTGTTGAAGGTCTAATGACTACAGTGCATGCAACGACAGGTCTTTCATTCTCTCATTCTCTCTCAACCTCTTAGCTTATTTAACATATGCCAACTGTGTTCGTTCTTCCTTTTTCAGCAACACAAAAGACTGTTGATGGCCCCTCAATGAAGGATTGGAGAGGTGGCCGTGGTGCTGCACAAAATATCATTCCTAGCTCTACTGGTGCTGCCAAGGTTTGTGGCCTGAAAAATCGATAGATCTTTATGGTTTTTTTAATCAATTGAAAAGGTCGTGGATCTGAAAAAAAATAACTGCAGGCTGTTGGTAAAGTTCTTCCAGAGCTAAATGGAAAACTAACTGGTATGGCTTTCCGTGTCCCAACACCCAATGTATCTGTTGTGGACTTAACTTGCCGACTCGAAAAAAGGGCTTCATATGAAGATGTAAAGGCAGCAGTAAAGTATGTCTCGCACCACCCAATCTTTGTGTCTTTCATGAAGTTATTTCCTATACCACTTTAGTTTTTAATATATTTGATGACCATTCGGCAACTCTTTCAATACTCTTGTAAAGGTATGCATCCGAAGGTCCATTGAAAGGCATTCTTGGATATACCGATGAGGATGTTGTCTCTACTGATTTTCTTGGTGACTCAAGGTACAACTTTTTCCAGCAAATTCGAACTCAACTTATATGGAAAGTAGAATAAATAACTTTATATAATGCAGTTGGTAATTGAAATATTTTATTTTATTTTGGGGGGGTTCTGAATCATAGAATTTAATTGTTGTAGGTCAAGTATATTTGATGCAAAGGCTGGAATAGGTCTCAGTACCTCGTTCGTGAAGCTCGTGACTTGGTACGACAATGAATGGGGATACAGGTATTCTCTCTCCCTCTACTTCACACCATTTTCACATTGCCATGTCCTATGAAGCTCTTTATTAATGAAAACAATTCTGGGGATGTTTTTGCAGCAACCGAGTCCTGGACCTGATCGAGCACATGGCATTTGTTTCAGCCTTAAACTAAATGATAGAAGAGACTTGTCATCGGCAAAGCCCCCAGAAGTTTCTGATTTTGGTCGCAAGTAATTTATTTTTGTTTCTTGGAATGGATTCATTCGATTGTGAGAACAGTAGAAGTTAGATGTTAGAGCATGAAATAAAGAAATGTTTAACATGTAAGAGTTCATTCTTTCAGTAAAAACATATATTGGCCTGGCTAATTTAATACAAGTAAAGGTGGAAGAACCCTTTTCATTGCTTATCCTTTGTGTGTTTCAACTTTATTTTATCTATGAGTGTCTGGATCAGCTTGCCCTCACCTTGACTGTTCTCATGAAACATACCGTTTGTGCTTGATCTCTTAGATCTCTAAAATGGTTGTGTTTTGACTTTGAATGTATTTGACTATTTTGTTCACATGGATTGATGAATTAGGAGATTAAACAGCACAAATCAAGGTCACTTTCTCTTCTAGTGGCAGCAGCTGAACAAAAGTCTGCCAGCAAAAAGGTTTGTCTTTCTCATTTGGATCTTTTACCACTATTGTCATCTAAATTGGATTTATTGTAACTTGTGTAAACACTTGTCACATAACTTGTGAGTAAACACTTGTCACTTGTATTTCTCTTCTAGTGCTTGGATTTTCTTTGGAAGCCACACCTGTCACATATATTCTATTTGAGAATGCCTTTTAGGTATTTCTTGGACAATCCTTTTCACTTGGTGAATTAGGTTCAACAACTCCTCTAATGTCAATACTAAAATATTGGCTTCTTCGTTGTTTCCCTTATTTCTTCATAATCAGTTTGAACAATATTCGACTTCTCTCTTTCTGAATTGCACATCAGTTGAATTTAAGGGGATGTTTTGAAGGTGGTAAATTATTTGTGATTGTTGGTTGATTATTTTTTAAAAAGATATGTGAAAGTATGTACTCGAACTCGAACACTTGCCTATATTTTTGTAATTGGATTTACTTCTTTGTTCTATTTAAAGTGTATTGAAAGAAATTACTGACGTATGTATTCAGATTTTATACCACTTTTGAAATTTTGTACTTTCAAGGAAGCAAAACTTAGAAGAAAAATATTCAATTGTTTGCAATTGGAGAACATTATATATATTAATGTGAACAAGAAATCTTAGATAGTATCTCACTTATCAGTAAATATAACTCAAGGAAAACAATAAGAAGAGATGATTATAAAAAATTCTTTTAATTAAAAAATAACTTGAGAAATAAAGTTATAATTGAGGAGTGGGATTATCAAGTTATAATTTAGGAGAGAGATTTAAACCCATTACTTCTTTGTTATAGAATACACTTGATATCGTTGAGCTAATATACTTGTTCGCCAACATGCAATAATATAAAACACAAAATGTTATCAACATTACTGCATCGATTTTAACTTTATCCAAACAATGCTCCAACGTTACCTGAAAAAGGTCGGTTCTTTCTTCTTGTTTTTTAGGAAAGTATGTTTTTAAAATCTAAATTTTGATTTAACTTCCTATTTATTTACTAATGCTAAAATAAAACACTTTTACACTAGTGTTAAAATAGAATGTTAACTAAAATGATTAGTGGACCGATTAAACACTGATAATTTGATGAGGGGATTATTTTGATATTAACATAAATTTGATTTTTTTATAATAAAAAAAAAAAGCAAAAAAAAAAAAAGAAGTTCTAAAAGATCATTGACAAAAAAAAGTCTTGAGGCAAACAAATATAAGGGACAAAATTGAGGAAAAGTGTAATTTTGAAAAATAAGAACCAGGATCTCACCAGAAACTCAACTAATAATTTTGAGAAGAGGTGCTTTTCCCTGTTTTATTCAAAGCAAAGAGATTTTACAGATAATTGATATGTATCGGAGATTCAATCCTCCTATTTTAATCTCTTACTTTATTTGTCATTTGTGCTACTAAAAAAAATGCTTACTCGAGTTCCTTCCACATGTTTTTTTTTTTTTTTTTTTGAGAAAAGCTCCTTCCCTATGTTAAACACACAAAAAAACTAAAAAGATAAATACATATTTTTTTAACTAAAAAAGAAAAAAGAAAAAAGAAAGAAACATAGATGATTCTGTTATACCTGCATAAAATCACATAAGCTCCTACAAAGCTTAATTCCCAAGACCAAGTATTTCAATTATTTAAATAACCAAACTTTCCAGAGGCAGAGTGCATGTCAAATCACTCTTTCTGTCATAAATAATCCGAGTCTTTGCATGCCCTTGTTTACTGAATCCACTATACCATCTTCTCCTCCTTTAAATTGGCCCCTCTGGTTTAAGTAACAGAAGATCCTCTTTCTTTTAACTAGTTTCTCGGTGTGTTCAGCACAAATAAAAATGGCAGAGAATCCCAGAACAGATTCTTTCAGAACAGAGCTTTTGTCGCCGGAAGGAGTGGCTGCTGGAACGGATGGAATGGTGGCGAAGGTCCCCTCGTGGCGACTCAATGTGGACGAGTTTCGCCTTCCTGCTACAAACAAGAGATCTCATCATGGCATTTTTTATTACTGGAAATCATGGAGTAAGCCTTTACAAATGGCATATCTTATCAATTCTAGTTCTATTGTTAGTTTAGTTTCTATTTACATCCGTGAGTGTCTGAACTAGCTTACACCTTAACTATTTTCACCAGACAAATTGTTTGACCATACAACATTTAATTGTCAAAAAAAACCCATAGAGTATAGAAAATTAATTATTAGATGAGAGACCATCATAAATTAAATTCATAACCTGCCATTTTGACTACCAGAAACTTTTGAGTTTTGGCGGAGAAGTTAATGAGTGTTTTGCCAACAAGAGCAAGACTGTAACAACATCTTATATAACGTAATGACCATGAGATTACAAATTCGAATCTTTTTTCGTCAAATGTTGTTAAAAAAAATAAATAATGAGTGTTTCTACCTTGATCCTAGAGAGGCAGAGAAAGGTAGCTAAGTACTACGAAAGGCAGGAAAGTCTGCTTAAAGGATTCAATGAAGTTGACTCCTACAATGAACTGAGTATTGTGCCCGGAACTTTAACTGAGGTCTGTCTCTTTATCTCTTTCCAACACTCGCACCTTTTTTTTATTTCTAGACACATTCACATAGTTTCTCTAATGTATCAGGATGAAAAGAAAAAAGAGGAGAACAGAGAGAGATGGGCAATATATGTATCTAACATAGCCAACATGGTGATCTTCGTCGCAAAAGTGCATGCTTCGGTCCAAAGCAGATCACTAGCAGTAATAGCTTCAACACTAGATTCCCTGTTGGATCTTTTATCAGGGTTTATATTGTGGTTTACAGCTAATGCTATGAGAAAGCCAAATCAGTATCGTTATCCTATCGGCAAGAATCGAATGCAACCAGTGGCAAGTTATCTCTATCATCAAAATTTAACTACTAAATTAGTCACAAGAGTCTGTTAAATGAAGAATGAGAATGCTAATAATTTTTAAGAAAATAAATGACGGTTGGAATAGAGAAGTAACAATCAATATTTTTCAAGAATAAAGCAAAAACCTTTTTATGTTGTCATACAATAATCGGCAAGTTCACCGGCAGAATAAAAGTAGTCTGTGGCTGTTAGAAACTTAGAACACATACGGAAGAAATAAAAATGGCATGGGACTAACCTTTCAAATTTATGCCAGGGAATCGTTGTGTTTGCATCGGTCATGGCAACTCTTGGAATACAAATATTGCTTGAATCTGCTCGAGAACTTATTTCAAAGGTTAGCAAGTAATAAGTTTGATTATAAATTCATACAAAAGAACATCAATAATTTCTCCATACATTCGTCTACAACTTGATTGCAGGCTCAACCAGATAGAGATCCAGATAAAGTAAGATGGATGGTCGGAATAATGGCATCTGTGACAGTAGTGAAACTTTGCCTCACAATATACTGTCGCAGATTCAAAAATGAAATCATCAGAGCCTATGCCCAAGACCATTTCTTTGATGTAATTACCAATTCAATTGGTCTTGCAACTGCCCTTTTGGCTATCAAATTCTACTGGTGGCTTGATCCCCTCGGGGCCATGCTAGTAAGTTTGCCACACAGCATTCATAACTGTCTCTGCCAACATATTTAAGCACTAATTACATCTACGTTTACATATTATATGAATAGATAGCATTGTACACAATCAGCAACTGGTCAAAGACTGTAATGGAAAATGTATGGTCGCTAATAGGGAGGACCGCCCCGCCAGACTACTTGGCTAAGCTAACATATCTAGTATGGAATCATCATGAAGAAATAAAACACATTGATACAGTGAGAGCATATACCTTTGGATGCAACTATTTTGTGGAGGTGGACATAGTGTTGCCTGGAGAAACATCTCTTAGTCAAGCTCATGACATCGGAGAAGCACTCCAAGATAAACTTGAACAGCTTGATGAGGTTGACCGAGCTTTTGTTCATGTGGACTTTGAGTTCACTCATAAGCCAGAGCACAAACCTAAAGCTTCATAGAATTGGAATGGCATGGCAAATATTCAATATGTAAATTGCATGAATTCCAGAAAGAGTGGTATGAAGTGTGGTTAGCTGACTATTCAATTGTTTGAATTATACATATGTTGTACACAATTTTCAGCTTTCCAATAAAGTGGATCTCCCCTATAATGACTAACATTTTAGTGAAAGTCCTACAAACATTAGTGACAAGTCAACTCCACTGTCCTACGACAATATTTGACTGAACATCCTGGACTTGTCTCTACAAAATGACATCCTTTATTATGGATTTAAAACCAAAGCATCCAAGAGAATTTTTATCATTCCAAACGGAGAAGCCATTCAGTGTCTGACAACATTAGGAAATTTAGTGCAACAGTAGAAATGAAAAGAGTAAAGCTCAACAGCAAACATCAACTCTCAATGATCAAAAGCCAGATAAACATCCCAAGTCAGTTTCTATGTAACTGGGGATCTAGAGGACATATAAATCATCCATTAAACAATCATGGAAGCACCGTCCTTCTTTGGGGGAAACACTACATTCTTGTTTCCAGGAAATGCATTTCGAGAGATGTCTACCAGGGACTTGAAACTGTAAGGTTCGTGCATTGATAGCTCTGATAACACTTTCCTGTTTAGTTGAATGTTCTCCTTCGTCAGCCCATGCATGAAATTGCCATAATTTACCTAATGTGGTAGGGAGGGAGACGAAAGAAACGTTAGTATCTCCTCAAGGGAAATCGTCCAAATAATAGAAGATAAATATTTTAGTAACTAGATAAAGAATTCAATATTGATAGAAAATAAGAGGCAAGACATCGAATAAATTAATTATTTGACATAGAGCAGTTTTCACTCCTCCCTCTGCAAAATCAAGACGTCCAAACAAAAAGAGCTTAAATTCACGAATCAAGTGAAATGAATTCAACTTCTTCAGGCAGGTCAAGTTAGCTTAATATTACATAGAAAAATTCTGGATGAATTTAAGGGAAAAGCTCAAAAGCTAAAATTACGGGATGTGGGAATATCAAAGGTGGAAATTGAATATTGATGTGAGGTTCAGAAGCTAAAAGTGATCACATTTTAGATGGAAAGTTTCTCTAATTTTTTGTTGATTCAGAGATCCCCAGTCCCCATCCGCCTATCCAAATTTTTTTCTTTCTTTTTTTCATTTTAATATATTACTATTATTTTCAAAAAGAAAAGCCAAGAAAAAGAAAGGAAGAACGAAAGAAAATTAATACATTCATACCAAAGAGTAATTCTAAAAAGGTATAGTTACTCATCGAGATCACAGGAAGTAGAAACTAGAAACAACTGTAGTAGTCTAATGAAGAACATCCAAAGGACATGCACATACCCCATGCAGGCGTGTGCCAGCATTAATGCGTTGTATCCAAAGAGAGCGCATGTCACGCTTCTTATTGCGACGGTCCCTGTAAGAATACTGGAGAGCCTTCTCCACCCGCTCTCTGGCAATCCTTATGCAATTCTTGGCCCTGCCTCTGAAACCCTTGGCTAGCTTAAATATCTTGTCCTTGTTCATTTTTTTCCTTTGCTATGCTCTACAACTACATACGCATCAGAATGAGTAATTGATCAATCATAAATGAATATATTCGGATGAACCAGAACTTGTAAAATCAAAACAGCATCATTACAATAGTAAATACGAAAAAAAAAATGGAAAAGAAAGCAATTAACAAATATAAGTCGATATATAAAATATAAGCAACAAATAATGATGATTTGAAACAATGTGACATCCAAATTTTCAGCCTTAGGTTTTTGGTTAAGTTTTGATGACCAGTAGGAGGCAAGGTTTTGGAATAGGTTGCTAAAAAATATGGTTTTATTTACTATCAATGCCTACCGCTTCCCCCACTAATGTGCACAGCCAACGGTACTGAGAGAGTAACCTTGGTCCTTGGATGAACAGGGCACATCTCATTTCGCTTTGAATTGTTGTTCTGAACAAATACTTCACAAATGTCAGTCGCTGAGCCATTGTACCAGTAAGCTTGACATACACGGACTAACAATGCTGAATGAAAATAATAATACTCTGAGGCACTAAATCAAGCACTTGTTCGGCACAAAGTTGTAAACTTAAAGCGAACGGACAGAAGAGTGAGGCAATTCATCGAACATTAGGTGGGCATATGACTGTAGACAATCAGATGATAAAATTGAACATTGTCCCTTTGCGGCGGCGCAGTGGTTGAGCACCTGAACTTTGGAGGTGTGCTTGAGGTCTCAGGTTCAAGGCAACTGTGGAGATTAATTTCCCCAGCGACCCCCAATTTCGCTTTTGGTCCTAAGATCTATCCCAATGCCACTGTCTAGGAAAGGCCAATGATGCCCCGGGTTTAGAGGAGCAAAAGCTCCAAGTTTACGAGTCATCAAAAACATGAAGGGAAAATTGAACACTCCAATGGATAAACAAATTAAAATAGCCACATGGGATTTACAAAATTAAGCTTAGAGACGGTAAATTCACAAGTGATGACAGTTTTTTTCTATCTTATTAAAACGAAAGATTGAAAAAAACGTTGGTTGGGTGTGAGTATAGACGAAAGAGGACAGCAATTGTGTTTAACTTGTTCCACAGCTACTCTATTCTTGAATCCAATTATCGCTTATGTTACGGCGACAAAATAAGCAAAGAGAACTAGCAGAACAGCAGTCATTACGACCCTTTGGTTTTATAAAGATTATCAATATCTATACTACATAAATAAAGAAGAAGGAAGATGGTGGACAATTCATGGTCGAAAAAACAAGTCAATTTTCAGCAGAGATCAAAGAGATACACAAACAAGCAACAAAACAAAAGGAAGATCGAAAAGTGACAATTGGCCGCAATGATGTTTCCTTTTATTTTGATAATACGAGTTTTAATCAGTGTCTTTCAAGTGAGAAGAAAAACATGGATCGAGATTGGGGGAATACCAGCAACGATAGGGAGTAGAACACCAGTGAAAATCCGATGGGAGGAATGCTTCGGCGGCGGCGGTGGTGGTAACACTTCGCTTCTGAAAGTGAGAAGTGCACGGCGCGAGGAAGAAGAAGACAGCACGGCGCGCGTGGGTAACAGCAAGATGAAAGGGTTTGGAATTTTTTTTTCTTCTTTTATTTATGTATTTTAATTTTAATTTACAAGCTGATTTTTAAAAAAGGAAAATCGAGCAAAATTCCTATTTAATTGCTTTTATAATCTTCATTTATAAATGTGAGGTAGGGATGATTTCGGTTCGGTTTTTGTCGGTTTTGTACTAAATCGACAACCGAATCGATATTTTCGGTTTTTAAAAAATTGATTCGATCTAATGTCCAATAAATGATAGAACCATTGGTTCAGTTTTTAATTGGTTCGGTTCGGTTTTGAATCCGATCCGATGTCCAATTTTTTTTAATATATCAAAAATATTTTTCATAAAAAAATCTCATAAACAACAATATTTTTAAAAGTCGGAAGTATTTTTTAACTTATTAAAAATTATTTAAGATGTTTTTTACTCAAATAGAAGGGAATTAAGAAAATTTTCAACACTTTAAAAAATCTTCAAAATAATGAAAGGAAGATAACTTTATATGATTTATTGACAAAATATATATTTATTTGTAATCTCAAAAAGTATAAATATCTATACTTCGGTTTAGATTGGTTTTTATTGGTTTTTTAAAATGAAAACCGGAACCGATCCAATATTTTCGGTTTTTTCAAATTACAAACTGATATGTCCGATTTTGTGTTAAAAAACCGATCCGATCCATTGGATTGGATTGGTTCGGTTCGGTTCGGTTTTCGATTTTATGTTGCACCCCTAATGTGAGGGGCCGTTTTTTTTCCCTTTCTCTCCTTTTTTAAACTGGTAAATTTGAATAAGAGGAAAGTGCACCTTTAAAACTCAATTCTTCAACTGTGGCATTATCTTCTGGAATATTTAATTTTGTTTAGTTCAACAACATTTATGGGCTAAAAAAATTGAACAAGTAATCTCATATTTACTAAGTCATTCCATGAATTTCAAGTTGGTGCATTTTAACTTATTGCATCAAACATGCCAATTAGTAAATATAGTACAATGATCGAAAGAGTTAGAAGCATATTAGATTTATTGTTTGGTGGTAATCTAGTTTATCGTCACAATTATGGGTTTAGAGCTTCTTACTTTCTTAAGTTTTGACGATGAAAAATCACACATCGTAAATTTGATTACAAAATTTAAAGCAATTGGAGAACTTATATATTTGGGAAAAGGCGATACTCTAACATTACTAGACAATGATTCATTCTCTACGTCGAAAATTGAAAGGAGGAGAAGATCATAGTTTTTATTTATTGCATCGAAACGATACGACGAATTTTACTTTGGTATAAGAATTGCTGACAAAAGGATAATTATGTTATTTTGGAGCAGAGCAATAATGATTGTCCTAGCCATTCAAAATAAAGTTGGATTAATCAATGGAAGCAAATCGAAACCAATTGATGACGATTCATTGGCATTATGGACTAATAATAATTAAACCATCATAACTTAGATCCTTAATTCAATTTCGAAAAAGATCTCATCAAATATAATATTCTCGAATTCAACAAGAAGAACTATTTGACATGATCTAACTTATGGATTCCATAAAATAAATGGACCAAAAATCCTCCATTTAAGAAGATGATTTATACAATTTACATAAGAGGGTTGAAAGATAAAAAAGAATTAAATCTGATTTTATCATTAACCGGTTCAATACAACAAAATTATAACAACCTATTCTTTATTAACCATCTTATTAGCTAACATCCTTCGAATTCAATACCCTCATTTATTTCAATACGACAAAACCCCTAAATATTCATTTCATATAATCTCTGATGGTGTTCTACATAATTCATACATTATTTGAGATTAACCATTTTATCATAATTTTTGTTATATTGATTTGCACTTTAAATATAATTTATCATATTTAGAGCTTATAATAAATTTTTTTTTTTTTTTTAAATCAGGAAATCATAACTCCGCCGCCTTATATCGGGACACTACTAGCCCGTCCTCGAGGTGTGGCACCAGACGGCTTATAATAATTCAATCAAAGTTTGTAGTAAAATTCAAATTCAAAAGGATAAGATTGAGTTTGGAATTGGATACATTAAAGGGGTAATTTCATTTTCGGCTCATCAACAAACGCGGAAGCATGCAGCAGCTTCAATCCCGCCTCATAAAGTCGCTCTCCGTTTCTTATTCACCAGCCGCCACAACAATCCAAGAATTCGCCTCCGCTTGCCCTAAAGGTCAGTGTATGATTTAAATCCCTCGCCATAAAACGAATGTCCATTCTCCCAATCATGTTATGCTTGTTACCCATCTGTATTTCGAGCGTTTTAGCTTCTGGGTGCATCGAAATCCATGTTTATCGATGTAATCTGCAGCTTTTCATTGTAATTATGCTTTTGAAATGGTCATTTTGAT
Organism: Sechiopsis laciniata; assembly: GCA_037833695.1. Lineage (NCBI taxonomy): Eukaryota > Viridiplantae > Streptophyta > Magnoliopsida > Cucurbitales > Cucurbitaceae > Sechiopsis > Sechiopsis laciniata. The sequence continues at coordinate 12,168 of JBBMKA010005368.1, read as the reverse complement.
GATGCACTGTAATTGAGTAGCTCTGATGCTACAAACCTGCTGGGGGATGTTTGGGGCAAGAAGAATGAAAATTATTATGGGGAGGATGAGAATTAGGAGAAAAATATGAATGGAGGATGATTATCAAGGAGAATGATTGTCTATATTTGAAATAAAGAAAATGATTATGGAGACAACTGTTGCTTGTGTTTGAAGTGTAGATAATAAAATAGTCCTTAAGGGGTGACGCGGTGGTCGAAGGCTTGGGTTTTGAAGGTGTGCTCCCTCAACATTTCAGGTTCGAGACTCACCTGTAACATTAATATGTAGACACCTTCCGTGTCTCCATTATTTCGATGTCTCACGGTACCTGACTTTGGGACAAACGTGGTTACCCTAGGTATAGGGGTACGAAGCTCCGATTTTTCAATTTATAAAAAATAGCATAGAGAATAAAACAATGAATATGGAGAGAATAAAAAGTGGTTATAGATGAAATTTGGTTATGGGAGGATAAATAATAGATATGGATAGAAAAAAAAAGTTATGAAAAAATGACATAATGGAAAGAATGATTCTTGATGGCTCAAACACACAAGAATCATATTCCTTCTTTTTTTTTTGAAAAATAAAACGTTTCATTGATATATGAAATTGAATCATATTCCTTCCCATTCTCTCCGTTCGATCTCTTTTCCTCAAACACCACCTTAATGTCTATTATGTCAACCATCATGGAGTGGCCTAGTGGTTAAAGAGGGCCTTGAGATGCTTAAGGTGATCGGTTCAATCCATGGTAGCCACCTATCTAGGAATTAATTTCCTATGGGTTTCCTTGTCATCCAAATGTTGTAGGGTCAAGCGGTATGTTCCGTGACATTAGTCGAGGTACTCGCAAACTGGGCGGATAAAAAAAAAAAAAAAAAGTCTATTATGTCAACCGATAGGTTTTGTTCTGTTAGATAACAAAATTGGGTTGGTGTTGAATTTGGTGTTAGTAGGATTGGCCAAGGTTGTACTGAAAAAGGGTAAGGCACAGCTTTTTAAAGATGGAAGTCCAATGGTGTACAGTGGAGCTGTTGATAGAATAATTGGAAGGCCACCACCAAAAACTGGAGATGTTGTGCTGGTAGCTGATGGGACTGAGAAACCTATAGGTTGGGGTTTGTATAATTCTGCTTCCATGTTTTCTGTCAGATTGATGCAGTTGGAAGAGGAGGCAGCTAGGTACTGAACTTGCCAATGTTTTGAACTCTGTGGCTTTTGGATCACCTTCTTTATCTGGTGCTAAGTTTCAAATTTGTGCAATGCAGAGATCCTTCTTGCACATTGGACATGGAGAAACTGATTGAAACAAGGATTCATACCGCTAGAGAATTACGAAAGAGCTTGGGACTTCCATCGGCCAGTACAAATGCGTATCGCCTTGTTAATAGTGAAGGAGACAGGTATTGGCCTTGAGTATTATGTTCATGTCTTTGTACATTATGCATCCCATATTTGTAAAATTTGACTGAATTTTATCACCACGGTGCGTCGAGCGTCATTCTTCAACTCCAGCTTTTTTTTTATATCTGTGAGTGTCTAGGTTAACTTATGCGCATTTCGACTATTTTCGGGACAATCGTCTGACTCTACAACATTTTGGTTGTTAAAAAATAATTCATAAATAAGTGGTCACCATGGATTTTATTTTTACATTCGTGACTGTGCGGGCCAGCTTGCGTACACTTCGACTAATGTTACGAGACATACCACCTGACCCTACAACATTTAGATGTCAAGAAAACCCATAGGAAATGAATTCCTAGGTAGGTGGTTATCATGGATTGAACCTATCACCTTAAGTACTCCAAGACCCTATTTGACCACTAGGCCACTCCATTATGGTTGCCATGGATTGTAGTCATAACCTCTTTGTTCTTCAAGATTCTCTTGACCATTATACTAACCTATGATAGTTTTTCAACTCCAAACTGTTAGGGGGTGTGAGGAGCATTTTCTTTTTTTTTGAAATAAGGTGAGGGGCGTGTAACAGGCTCTTAGTCTGTAAATTTTTTTCTACCTTCTGTAAATTTTCCCCAAGGCCCAAACTCTCTTCTCTCTTGTGTTGCTCCGAATGTAATTTGATTGCACATTGGAACATGATCCAAATGTGTTTTTTGTATCTTATTGCAGATTATCAGGACTGATTATTGACGTCTTTGGAGATTTAGCAGTGGTAGCATCATCTGCTGCTTGGGTGGAGAAGTACAAACCCGAGATCGAGGATTGTGTTCGTGGAATGGATGAAATCAATCATGTGAAATGGAGGCCATCAGTGGAAATTTTGAAAGAAGAAGGGATAGATGTGTCTGAATTAAAAGATACGAATCCATCTACTTGTCCTGAAAGAACAAAGGTAGCAAACCTCTGCAACACTTTTACTGTCCTGTTTAAAGATATGTTCTTAAATATTCTTTTATGTGGCAAACTTAAAAGAATTCATTCTTTGCATTTTTATGCAGTTGCGTTAGAGACTTTTCTCTTTGTAAACAAAATTAACCAGCTCGATGCCATGAATAGTCATTTCCATGAAGGTGGCTCTTATGTGTAATGAATGACTCGCGTTTTAATGCATGATGTAATACGAATAAAAACAACGTAGGTTCATCCTTCACCTCCATTTCCCTGAATGTGTATTTATCATGTTTATGATCACTAAAGGTTAAAAATGTCGACTTCTTTTGATCTTACATGCTTTAATGAGTAATAATCATTAGTGAGTAAACTATCGTGAATTGACCTATTGGTCAATAAGGCTTTTGAAATGATCCAATTGGTTAATAATTGGTTAGGTTAGTTAGTGTTAAATATGAATTACACATCAAATTGTATTAACCCATATGGCGAGTTTAATGAACTTGGGTTAGTCTTGGGATTAGGTTTAATAACCATGTGTAGGGTGTGTGATTGTGCTAATATATAAAGCACCTTGGGTTTATCTTCTACCTTTGAGAGAAATCCTAGCCACCATTTGAGAGCTCTTAATTCATCAATGACAATTATGAGTGAGGTTGATCAATCTTGATCAACTTATATTCTGAACAGTGAAGTAGGCTAGTCCGAACCACTTTACATCGGTGTGTTAATTTCTGCTCTTCCTTCTTTACTTTGTTTTAGATTCATCTCTATTTGGTATTGATCTTGGATTAGAATGCCTAGATCTGGATTTTGCACAACAGTTAGTTGGTTAGTCTCTTGAAAGAGAGTTGGTTAGTCTCTTGAAAGACTATATAAGTGTAACCTACCCCTTTAAGAAATACAACTTGAATATTCATTTGACTAGAGTCATTGAGGGAGGGACCTTTAAATAGAGCTAAACTCTATCAGCTTGGGAGAACTAAGAGATTATAAGTTCAATCCATAATAGTCACTTATCTAAGAATTAGTTTCCTACTTTTTTGACAACCAAATGTTGTAGTCTCAAATGGTGTTCCACGAGAATAGTCGAGGTGCGTATAAGCCGAGTCACAGATATATTAAAAAAAAAAAATTATGAGTAAGTTTCAAAATTTTTGATACTAGGAGGCATGCTTATATTAGTAAGCCTTATGTATATCTCCTCACTGGAATGTACTCTAGTGGTGGAAAATCTTGGTAACAAAAGAAGCAATCAGGCCATCGTGTTAATGTAGAAGATACTTCTTAACTAATCTAATGATTTTGTTCAACTTCATGATCAAATACGTTCAACCAAGTTACCAACTAATCACATAACATTTTGAACATGCCTTATTCTGCTATGACATGGGCTCATATGATTCATCCTTTTAAAGAATAGCTTTACTACATTAAACTCTCATTGCAAAAGCTTTTTGTAACTTTGATAGACATCCTCTTGTATTTTTCATATTATCAATGAAAGTCTTATCGTATCCTATCCAAAAAAAAAACATGCCTTATTCTGGTAGGTAACGGAGAATGGAATTTTTTATGCCATTTCACTTGAAGGCCAGAAAACAGGGTTTTATGCCGATCAACGTGAAAATCGACAATTTATCTCAACAATTTCGGAGGGTCAGAAAGTTCTTGATCTTTGCTGCTACAGTGGTGGGTTTTCTCTAAATGCAGTACGTGGTGGAGCTATTGATGTCACTGGTATACATTTTTTCTAATGTGTAAAGAATTTGAACCTTTTCACATTCGGGTATCATTGTCTTTTTAGTTAGGCTTTTTTAGATCAAATGTTTAAGAAGAGTATGCTGCGGCAAAGATACGTAATATATATAACTTTTGTTTTTTTTATATCCGTGAGTCTTTGGGCTAACTTATGCGCTTCTCAATGAATTTCACGGACATACCTGATACCATTTCCCCTATAATATTTGGCTGTCAAAAAAATCCGTATGAAATTATTTTCTAGGTAGGTGGCCAACATGAATTGAACTTGTCATCTCTTGGAACTTTTTTCTTTTTGGTATTTGTGACTGTCCGAGCCAACTTGCGGCGCACCTTGAATAATATCGCCTGACCCTACCGTAGAAAATTAATTCCTAAATAGGTGACCACCATAGATTGAACCTATCACCTCTTAACTCTCCAAGGGTCTCTTGACCACTAGATCACTTCATAATAATTATCACCTCTTCTCTAATGCCTTCTTTGACCACTAGACCAATGAGTTGGGTTGATCTACTTCAAATTTATACTTAGAAATTCAAACATTTGTGTCTGTCTGTTACTATCACATTTGCTCACTATCAGCACAAGTGGCATTAATGCTTGTGAGAAGAGGATGGTAAATAATCAGGGCTCTCTAACCTGAAGTACAATATTACTATTAACTTCTCTTACAAGTTTGCTAATTACTAGGTATTGATTCATCATTGCCTGCCCTGGAGCTAGCAAAAGAAAATGTGATTCTTAATAGCATGGATCCAGAAAGAATATCATTCTTAAAAGCGGATGCCACTGCATTCATGAAGGATGCACTATCCAGGAATGAATCTTGGGATATAGTCATTTTGGATCCACCTAAACTAGCACCAAGGAAAAAAGTATGATGCACTTAGATTTTTAATATTTTAATACAATTCACTCTTACAAGTAGAGCCATGTGACATTTTGGTATACAAAAGTTCCTAATTCTTTGATTCTTTTTGCTCTTACAAGTTAGGACCACGTGAAATCCTATCAATTATTTGGTTTGGGTGGATTTATAATGACAGGAAATTGCGGATATTAAGATGATTATATTATTTCCTTCCTCTCATCATTTCGTAGATACTATGACTAGTTTCTCAGCTCATGGACTGATGTGAAAAAATCAATGAACATATTTTGGAATAACTGTTTTGAAAAATACCTTCTTGTTTTGCTAATTTTGTTTCATGAATAACATTTTTTGGTTTTTTTTGTATTCTTTACATGGAGAAAAGAATATATTAATTATTTCACAGTGTCTTTACAGCTCAATCATATTCTAATAAATAGTTAATAAGTTCAACATCAATGATGAGTGATTCGAAACATGACCACTGAGTTATTCGAATTGATTAAAAAATAGTTTCTCAAACAAACCCACTTTTCAAATTTTTTTTCCTCTGAAAATAGTTTCTCAAATGACCTCTAATAAGGTTATATAGATAAAAGTAGATCATCTTTATTAGAAAAAAAAAACCATCCTAGTTTAGTTTTGAAAATGCCCTCTAGGTTGTTATTAATCACTGTCTGCTTGTCTAAAGGGCCATGTTTACTATTCCACCTGCTTCTCAAACATATATTTGCTGTTATCAGTCATCCTACTAACTGGAATTGTGCAGGTTCTGCAAACTGCATCAGGCATGTACAGGACTCTAAATTCATTAGCAATGCAACTCACAAGAAAAGGTGGTCTTCTCATGACTTGTTCTTGTTCTGGAGCAATGACACAAAGTGGAATGTTCTTGCAAACACTCCAGGCAAGTCGAATTCGACCCTTAACCATCGAAATAAATCATCACCATCATCGGGTTAACAATATACACATGCATACCATTTATAACATAGGTCTAAAGATCACACCAGTCACCAATTTACAAACATTACATGAGAGAGTCAACGCTTTGGATGGCGTTCAACGCCATTCTTTTGACTGCTTCCTGCATAAGTGTGTTATGAACCAGTTCTACGTCTCATCTCGACTTACACACTGAATTTGTAACTATGATTGATTGAGAGTTTGTTAGGGTTCTTGGATTATTGACAAAAATACATTTTTAGTTCTTAGATTTGGAATCTAATTTTAATTTGGTCCTTAAATTTCAAAATTGAAGGTTTTTACTTTTGACATTTTAATAATATTCACTTTTAGTCTTTGAGGTAATAAAGTAAAATAATTAGTTACCTAACATAATGTTAGATTAAAGTGTTACTAATTTTAAATTTTAGTATATTGATAAAATAATTATTTTAATTTTCACGTGAATTTAAATTTTTTTTTATAAAATAAATGTAAAAGTAAACTAAAAAAATACACAAAAACTAAAAATAAACATTATTAAAATGTTAGGGGTAAAAATATTCAAATTTAAAATATAAGGGTTAAATTGAATCTAGATCCAAAACCTATAGATTAAAAATGTAATCCTAAATTATAAATAGAGATAGTGAGAAAGGATGAATTTATATAAATATTGTGGCCATTTTAGTATTGGACTCGAAAGAGAGCATTCTCAAGAATGGGTAGTCAAAGAGAAATGTTTGTATGCTGCAGGCAACATACAGCTACCATGTGGCTAAATCTGACCCATTGATTTTGTTTTAAATTTGGAGAAATTTATTTGAAAAAAAAAAATCAATGGATCAGATTATGTAACATGAGTGGTTGCATGCTGCCTAAGCAGCTTGCAAACATTGCTCTAGTTCAAATACCTATTCAATACTTGATTACTTTAAATTTTACATATTTCAATACATTGTTCGGTTTCTAGTTCGGATCGTAACAGTATCCTTTGAATCTATTCAGCATGTTTAAGTAAACTAAACTGGTTTTATACTTGTTGCTTCTTTTAAACAGGGTGCAGCATCAAATGCCAAAAAGAAAATCACAGTCCTAAGACAAGCAGGAGCAGCATGTGACCACCCCATTGACCCTACTTACCCCGAGGGTGCATATCTTTCGAGCATTCTCCTACGCGTGCTCTAAACTTTCCAACTCCCTTCCCCGAACTTATTGTAGTTACAATGATAGCCAAAATTTATCAGAAGAGAATCTATTTAACATAATGTGATACTCATTTTAAATTACACTATCATCTGATTTACTCTCACACCACATCTTTCATATAAAAAGGAAAATACAAGTTCCAATACAACAATGTGTCATACACCCTGCCCTTTTTCTTTTTCTTTTGTTTTTTTTTTTAAGATGCTCACAACAAAATAGTTTTACAAATAAAATTACAACAGACCATGTTCTAGCATTTTCTGTTTCAGTGCCCACTTGGGTTTCTATTCCATGACAGATATGTTGGGTCTCCAAGTCGCCTGAAATCATTAAAATTGATATTAGAATTTATGTCGTCAGAAAAAACAGGTACGTAAAATACAGAGCAATTACTACGTACAATACGGATACCATGTCATCGGAGTTGGGGTGTTTGTTCGACATTTTTAAGTAGGATCTATGTTAATGAGTTATATTAAGTTGTTAAAAATTGAAAGTTGTGCTAAAAACTTGTTTAGATATAGTTTTTGTGTGGAGGAGTTAAAGTCAAAATTTTGTTTGAATGTAGATTTAAAATGAGTTGTTATTTTTAGTAATTAAAAAAGAAATGATTTAAAATGAATAGTTAAAAATGAACTATTTTGACTGATTTGAAAGGAATAATTAAAAATGAGTGGTTAGAAATGATTGAGTAGTGATAAATGAATGATTAAAAATGAATAGTTAGAAATGAAAGTTATTTTTAAAAGTAAAAATGAATAGTTAGAAATGAAAGTTATTTTTAAAAGTAAAAATGAGGAGTTAATAAAAACTTATTTAGATGTAGGTTTTCGAGAAGGAGTAAATAAATCTTAAAACTAAATCCTACCTAAATATGCTAAACAAACAGCCCCACATTTTAGTGTCTAAAAAACATTCAAGAAAGTAATTACTAGGTAGGTGACCAACTTATAATCTTTTGAATTTTCAATACCTTCTTGACCATTAGGTCAACCTAGGTATAGAATTCAGGTTTGAATTTGGAAGGATACCATTTATACATAATTATTCCAGCAAGGGTAATTTAGGCATTCGAGGTTTTATTTTAGTGGCCAAGTCATAGAATTTGGGAGAGAGGTTTATGTGCTCTCGAATTTACCGAGAACGTTCCATTTACTATTTCGTATTGTATTCTCTTTTACTTATCATGACAATGAAAATCTAAAGATGATTTCTACTATTGAATGTAAGATTATGTTGTTTGAGGTTTGTTTTACATTGTATTTCATATTTAGAATCTGTTTGTGAAATCTGTTAGGAATCGGTATCGATGCCCTAACAGAATTGTTCCCCACATATTACCGAAGAACTTTTGAAATTATGAACAAGATAACCAATCATTCATGTTTAAGTGGGGTTTAAAGTAAATTACCTTGGCTTGACAAGATAGACGACTGTGAAAGCCATCGCCAAAAAGAAGCATAACCCACCAACAGTAAGATAAGCAATGCCAAGAAAGTCATTCTTCCCACCAAGCCAGCTAGTTGTAGAAAGCACAAGCTTTTTCTTGCCATTAAAACTGTATGTGTTGTAATTGTTCCCCAAATTCACAACTATTTCATCGTTTGCCTGGAGGTCGACCTCTATCTTTCCGTACAACTTTCTAAATGTGGGAAGGGCAGCAGTTCGCATCCACACAATAAGATCTTCCTGTTCACTCAACTGTTACACACAATACAAAAAGATCAGGCAACCGGTCCACATCAACAGCGTTTCTTTTACGTTGGCAACATTCGTTTCCCGAGTTCCACGGTTGAAAAATATCAAGAACAAAGCCATTGCTCGTATGTAAAGATTTATGATAAAAAGAAAAAGTAGTTCTGACTTACTGATATGTTTGGATTAAGGGTTTTCCCACCTTTCAAAGTACCATTCTGAAAATTTTTGGGAAATACATTCTTGCCAAATTTGTGTTCCCGGTCACTCTTCCATGAGATACCACGCTTGTTCACAGCGACTTGTCTGTTGTTAACAGTAAAGTCATAAGTATCATTAAACAAACTCCAAGCTATTAATCCACAGGGAACGATTGGCTGCCCGTTCACATTGTCTTCGGGCTTGCAAGAGCTTATGTCACGCTCACTGCCAGCATCTCTCAATTGCTTGTCACTACGGCTCTGCACGTATCTGCATCACACAACATCAAGAAAAAGTTCAAGAAAGCAAATAAAAGATTCAATTAATTTACAGCATGAGACCAGAAATAAGGAGAAATTTCAATCACTTGTATCCAGTATACTAAAAGGTGCAAACACGTATCAGGGCATTCGTGAACTATCTAATTAATCACATGATTATGATAAGCATGTTGTTATTAATTAAAACAACACAATGTACCTGCGGTGATTCTGATAGAAATTGTCGAGCTGGTAATAGACATATATGGGTTGCTTCATATGTTTCGGCACCTACACAAAAGGCAGAATGAAAAATACATGTTACCGTAGTTAAAAGGCATCCAGATTCCAATATTTTACGTAAGGAACTCTTTCTTTCATCAACTTCCAGACACACAACTACTACTTTTAAAGCCTTCTGCACATGTAAGAATCAATGATAGAAATGGCGATGCTGCCAGAATCTTACAATTATTCTTCTGGTGCAATTTTTTCTTCCAGGACCCTGTATGAACCCAACCATGTTGTTTCTGAATCCATCTGGTATACACTCAGTTTCATAACGATCGATTATTTCAACAACCTAATGAAGAGAAAAAGCATCTGAAATCAGTTGAAGAACAAACATACTATGAAAAGCATTTTTTTAGTTCAATAATAACTGGGGTGGGAGAATCGAACCCATGATCCTCTTGGTTATGAGGCCACACTTATGTTCTTGTTGGCAAAATAGTTTTTTTTTTTATAACCGGGAATTGGAGCTTTTCCCCACTACATATCTGAGGGCATCTATGCCCATCTCAATGTCTAAATCGGAGAGACAACACTCGTGGGTTTGGAATCTAGGACTTCCAAGGTTTAGAGACTCTCTAAACCTCGGCCAACAAGGCCTCCCTCGGAGAGGGTTGGCAAAAAAAAAATTAAACTTAAAAAAAATAAAATAAAAGTATTCTTGTATGAACGTACGTCTCTGGAAGCAAACAAGGAAGCAACTCCAATGGGAACAAAGATAATGCTAACTAACATGAATGCAGAAATCACCTGCACAAGAAGAGAGTCCACTTTGTTCCTCAGTATTGATAACAATAAAGGTAAGAAAATGATATTACAAAAACAACAACAACAACAACAATAAGAAAACCTACCCATCTTGGTGTGAGAATAGGTTTACATGCTGGAAGCTCCTGCTGGGTAAACCTCGAATCTGGATAAGAATTTCGTTTCAGTTTCCATAAAAATAGAACAAAATTAAACCAAACGTGAAGAAGAATTCAAAGCGAACAGAACGACGGAATTGTCTTTATTCTTAACTTCCAAACAGAAATTAGGAAAGCACAAACCAGATTATCTCATCAATTTCAGAAAAACAGTCATCAAACCCCAACCATCAAGTAAAAGATCCAAAGATGACCACCAAAATACCTAAACATCTAAAACCAGTGAAATTCAAAACCCTAATCTCATCGGTGCAAAATCTTAGCATATATACACATCAAAACCTCAACCAATCAAAGATTAAACAAGGAACAAACATCAAAACACGAAACAATCAACAACCAAACCAAAACAGACGAAAACTCACATTTAGGCCGCTTCGAATTCCTTCTATTAGACGACAAATCGTTCGATCCCGTACCTCCAGAGCCAGACGCGGTATTAGAACTCATACTAACTTGATTTCCCGAACTCAAAACTCCGATCAGAAGAAAACCCAGTTAAATAACGACGAACACAAAGATGGGTTCCGCGTCAAAAACAGAATCGGAGATTTCAGAGAAATGGGGGAAATCAAACCAAACAATGATGATTAAACAAAAAAAAAAAAAAAAAGAGGGCTTGGTATTTGAATAAACTTCTCGTTGTTTGACTTTGAAGAGAGAATGAACACCGTTAGATTGATCGTATCTGCAAGACGGCGAAGAGAAAGCAGCCCTTTTGTTTGTCTCTTTCTCTCTCTTCTCTCTCCTTCTAGAAGGGAGAGAAAGGAAAGAAGAAAACAGAGCAACCAAAAACGTAATGTAGCCAAACACAAAAGTTCGAACTACTCTAATTTTAGGATTTGTGTTTAATTAAGGGGTTAAATTGCAAATTTCATACTAATTTAATATTACTTCTTACAATTTTCTTCGTTGGTTCAGCCAACCACAATGGAGTGAGGAGTACTCGTAGACATATTTATGCTCCTTAAGTTTTTTTTTTTTTTTTGGTATTTTACAAGTACAAAAACAATAATAACACTTTTTTACAACAATAATTACGTATATAATAAAAAATTGGTATGTTATATATAAAATAACTAAAATATCACTCTTTCAATCAATTTCGTTGGTTTTTTTTTATATGTGTGATTGTTCAAGCTAGCTTTCGCGCACTTCGACTAATGTCACGAGATATACCGTCTAACCCTACAAGCTACAACATTTAGATGTCAAAGGAAACTCGTAGAAAATTACTTTTGTCGATAGTTTTCCATCAATTATCTGATAGGCTTCCGTCAATTCTTTGATAGCTTTTGATCAGTTTAGTTTATAGTTTCAATTAGTTCGTCGATATTTTTCAATCAATTTGTTGATAATATTCAATCTTTTGTGAAATCATTGGCAAAGTTGGAAAGAATAAAAACCTCCACCTAAATTGGCTATATTGCTATTGAAGTAATCACCTCCTTTATATGTATGTGTGAGAGAGAGTACGTGGACCAATTTACATGCATGACACGACAATTTTAAGAGATGTAATTGACTCTACAACTTTTTTTTTACAGTAATTCTACAATATTTAGATATTAAGAAATTTCATAATAAATTAACTTAGAGTAGATCCTACCATATACTAAATCCATAT
>JBBMKA010005367.1:0-11616 GCA_037833695.1 Sechiopsis laciniata | reverse complement strand
TTGAGAACAAATTTTGGATGCTATTACCGAAATTAGCTATGAATTACTTCACGATTCTCCTTCTAAGCGATTTTTTTTCTGGGTTTTGTCTTCAAGTTTGTTGATCGATAAAAGCTGAAGCTGATAGAAGCTGAAGCCGATAACTCGTGGAGATGGAGAAAAGTGAATTCGTTAAAAAGAAGAGGGAAGGGCAAAATTGGAAAGTAAAAAAACAACGCCCCAAAATTTGCTACAAATGAATTATTTTGGAAAATTTGCTATAAATGTAATACAACAACCAAAATCTGCTGCCTACGGTAATTTCCCTAGATTTTAATGGTAATAATCCATTGAATTTGTTTAAAATAAGAAAAATAAAACCTAAAAATAAAAGAAAAAGTAGAAAGAAAATAGTTGATAGTAAAAAATAGGAAATTTGAATGGGAAGCTTAACTTTTTTGTTTAAGCGAGCTTCATATTTTTTTAAAGAAAAATACAAACATAATAATTTTTAAACAATAATTACAAATCTTTCTTTTAAAAGGATTCTCTTTACCTATGTGATAATGAAAGGGTTTGTGGATTAGTGGTTTCATTTTTTGATGGTGATGTAGTTTAACACCACGGTCAAAAGTTCAATCCTAGAAATTGGTATTTGAGAGAAGTAGTGCCCTCTATGTAGGGGTCTCTTTATTCCAATTATTTTAAAATTCCTTGAATGCATTAATGCCCTGCGATTAGTAGTCGGGGGTCTCGCTGCTCGGCCAGCGAGCCGGGGTGCAGGGCAACGCCACCATTGCGTAAACGCTTTTCGCATTGCAGCAATGCATTCTACATGCGATTAGCGCAACCTGCATTTGCACTCCGCAGCGTAAGCGATTCCACATTCTGTTGTGCGTTCCGCGTGTGTTAACGCATCCGCATTCTGTTAAAGCTTACGCATTCTATAATAGGGTTTAATGAGAATGCATATATAAACTCGAATTAAACCCTAGTCGTAAAATGACATTCTGTATGTTCATTCTGTAATCTGTGTACTAGCTAATACAACGTTAATGAACCACGTAAATTCTGTGTTTCTTCTTCTTCCTTGCATTTTCTTTATCTTCGTTGGTTGTTGATTGTCGTTTTCATAACAATATGGTATCAGAGCTTGGGGTTCGTTTTTCTATAATTTTTTTTTCTCATCAATTGATTTTGAAGATGTCTGGCGTTAACGTGAAAGTCAAAAAATTTATTGAAGGGAGCAGTTTCAGTCTATGGCAAATTAAGATGCGAGCTTTGTTGAAACAGTAGGGGTTTATGGAAGCCTCTTACTGCCAAGTGGAAGGATGCGGATTTGGACAAAGATGAGGAGTTGATGAGCCTATAAGAAAAGGCGCATTTGACTATCATGCTTTGTCTTGCTGACGATGTCATCGCTAAAGTCGCAGATCAAGTAAACACTGCCGGTTTGTGGTTGAAGCTCGAGAGTCTATATAGGATGACCAAGAAGTTGCTTTTGAAGCAACAGTTATTCTACCTCCGTATGTCCGAAGGTACGCCTCTAAAAGATCATCTAGATAGGTTAAATGCGATATTAATGGATCTGCGTAATATCAAAGTTAAGATAGATGATAAAGATGCCGCTCTAATTCTATTGGTATCGTTCCCGCTGCCGTATGAGAATTTCATCGATTCGTTTATATCTGGTAAGGATACGGTGTCTCTAGATGAAGTAGAGAATGCTTTACTTACTATAGAGGACAACCATAGGGTTACCGGTACAAACAGAAGGTGGAGCGTTTGGTTTGGCTGCAATAGAAAGTAATGGTCGTGGGAAGTTGGGAAAGAAAAAGCCAAAGGAATCTGCCCCAAATTCTAAAGGCTAAAAAACGTATAATTTTAGGGCTAACGACATTTGTGCTTATTGCAAGAAAAATGGCATCGGTAGCGTGATTGTTCTCACAGTAACAGTTACCAACCTAATAAAAAGGAAGGTTCAACAGCCGTAGTAGAGATCGATGTCATCTCAGAGGAAGATCTGATCCTAGTTGTAAATGATCTCACTTTTTCGAAAGGTGTGTCGGTCCTCGATTCAGGTGCTTCGTATCATATGTGTCTGAACAAGGAGTGACTTTCAACGTATGAGCAGATTGATGGTGGTAATGTATCACTGCTAAATAGTTCAGTCTGCAAAGTAGTTGCGATTGGCTAGATCAGGATATGAACGCACGACGGATTATTCTACGTTTTGAATGATGTAAGGCATGTTCCATCAATGACCAAGAGTTTGATATCTCTTAGTACATTGGACAACATAGGTTTTAGTTTCAAAGGTGAAGGTGGAGTCATATGTTTGCAAAGATTCAAAAGTAGTTCTGAAAGGTATAAAACGTGGAACTTTGTATTTTCTGGCAAGTTCAATGTTGACTGGGTTTGCTGCAGTGGCATCATTTGCAGTTCAGAAAGAGGACATGACTAAGTTATGGCACATGAGACTTGGTTACATGAGTGAAAGAGGAATGCAGATTCTGTCAAAGAGAGATCTTCTATGTGGACACAAAGTGTAGGACTTAGAGTTTTGTGAACACCGTGTTTTGGAAAAACAACGCCGCAACAAGTTTCCAAAGGAAGTCCACTGTACGAAGGGTACGCTTGATTATATCCACACTGATTGTTGGGGTCCTTCTCGAGTTAAATCAGTTGGAGGTAGTAGGTTTTTTTTTTATCTATTATTGATGATTTTTCAAGAATGACTTGGATTTTCATGATGAAATAGAAAAGTGAAGCATTCAAGAATTTCAAACAGTGGAAGGTTCTAGTGGAAAATCAAACAGGGAAGAAGGTCAAGATTTTTCGAACTAATAATGGCCTTGAGTTTTGCAGTTCTGAATTCAATGAATTTTGTAAAAATGAAGGGATTGTTCTGCATCATACTATCAGGGACACACCTCAACAAAATGGGGTAGTAGAACATATGAACCGAACTTTACTGGAGAGAGCAAGATGCATGCTCTCTAATACTGGGTTAACTAGAGGATTCTGGGCAGAAGTAGTGAATACAGTGTGCTATCTGATCAACTGTGAGCCTCACACAGGTATTGACTGTAAGACACCATACAAGGTATGGTCTGGTAAGCCTGTAGATTACTCTTTGTTAAAGGTTTTTGGCTGTAATGTTTACTATCATGTCAGTGAGGGAAAGCTAGAGCCTAGAGCCAAGAAGGGTGCTTCTGTAGGTTATGTTAATGAAGTTAAGAGATACCGAATATGGTCTCCTTATGAGAACAAAGTTATCCTCAGTCGAAATGTTATATTTGATGAAAACTCTATATGTAACTCCATTGTGCAGTCCACAGTTGTAGAGAAAATTAGTGGTGCTGATAAACAGGTGGAGCTGGAATTCAGTTCTGATAGAGATGAATTACAGTACCAAGGTGGAGAATTAGATCAACATGCTGCTACAGATGAGTCAGATATGCCTACAGATCAGTCAGGTTTGCTTGATCAGCCAGTGCTGCTACAGAAACGGATACCACTGATTAATCTTCTAGTATGGAAATCAGAAATCCAAGTATAGCTCTTGATAGAGCTAGAAGAACTAGTTTAGAGCTCAAGTCAGATATGGTTTTGAGGACATAGTTGCTTATGCACTGTAGGTCGCTGAAGAGGTTGATACTTATTAACCGTCTACCTACAAAGATGTTGTTTAATATAGTGAGTAAAAAAAGTTACTTGCTACAATGGGTGATGAAATGGAGTCTCTGGATAAAAATCAGATATGGGAGTTAGTCAAACGACTAAAGGAAAGGAAGATTGTGACTTGCAAGTGGGTCTTCATAAAAAGGAAGGAATATCACCTACAAAAGGGATTAAAGTATAAAGCTTGTGTAGTTGCAAGAGGGTTCACTCAGAGGGAGGGTGTTGACTATAATGAGATATTCTCACTAGTGGTCAGACACACTTCTATCAAGGTGCTACTAGCTATGGTGGCACATCAGAATTTAGAGCTTGAGTAACTAGATGTGAAGACAGCTTTTCTGCATGGAGAGTTGGATGAAGAGATTTATATGACCCAACCAGAGGGATTTCAATGTCCTGGAAAAGAAGACTATGTTTGCATGTTGAAGAAGTCTTTGTATGGACTGAAGCAATCTCCAAGATAGTGGTATTAGAAGTTTGACAACTTTATGATTGAGCTCGGCTACAACAGAAGTCCGTATGATTGTTGTGTGTATCACGACAAGTGCTAAGATGGTTCGATCATCTATCTGGTTCTGTATGTAGATGACATGCTCATAGCTATAAAGTTGAAATCTGATATTTAGAGGTTGAAAGATCTGTTGAGTGTTGAGTTTGAGATGAAAGATATGGGTGCTGCTCCAAAAATCTTGGGTATGAAGATTTATAGGGAAAGAAAAAAGAAGAAGCTCTTCTTGTCTCAAAAGGGTTACATTCAAAAGATCTTGTCAAGATTTGGCATGTCTACCACGAAGCCTATAGATACACCAAGTGCTGCTAATATTCGGTTATCCCCAGAATTCACAACGTAATCTAAAGCTGAGAAGGAATACATGTCACGCATTCCTTATGATAGTGCAGTTGGTAGCTTAATGTATGCTATTGTTTGCACTAAACCTGAACTCGCCCATGTTGTTAGTGTTGTCAGTTGGTATATGGGCCAACTTGGAAAAGAACACTGCAGGTTGTGAAGAAGATTTTTCGTTACCTTAAGAGTTACATCTGATGTTCGTCTTGTTTAAGGGAATGAGATGCAATGCTTAGTGACTGGTTATTCTGACTCTGACTATGCTGGGGATGTTGACAGTAGAAGATTAATGACTGGTTATGATTTCACTTTGGGTGGTTTTGTTGTGAGTTAGAAGGCTACTTTGTAGCCTATAGTGACTTTGTCTACAATTGAGGTAGTGTATATGGCATTGACAAAAGCTGCTAAAGAGGGAATCTGGTTGAAAGGACTAGTCAGTGATCTTGGTCTACATCATGATCGCGCAGTAGTGTACTGCGATAGTTTGAGTGCTATATGCCTTGCGAAGGATCAGGTTCATCAGGAAAGAACACATAGATGTGCGATATCATTTTTTGCAAAATGAGAAAAGGATAAAGGTTCTAAAAGTGGGCACTACTGACAATCCTGCTGATATGTTCACCAAGGCAACGCCGCACGGCAAGTTCCAGCATTGCTTGGACTTGCTAAACGTTTATAGTTGCTGAGGTCCCTGGGGACCATATGAGGCAGAAATAAGCATCTGAGTTGTTGTGTGCCTGGTATACATCTATTTTGATATTCATCTGAATCTAGAATACATCTGAATCTGGAATACATCTGAGTCTGGTATGTATTTCACATACATCTGGTTCGTTAAGAACATCTGGTATACTTTGGTACAATCTGTTGCATCTGAAGGAGAGTTCAAGTCAATGTGGAGATTTGTTGAGTTATGTCTTGAACGCATTAATGCCCTGCGATTAGTAGTAGGGGGTCTCGCTGCTCGGTCAGCGAGAGGGGGTGTGGGGGCAACGCCCTTGTTGAAAAACGCTTTCACATTGCAAGCAATCGCATCGCGCATTGCAGCAATGCCTTCCGCATGCATTTAGCACAACCCGCATTTGCACTCCGCAGTGTAAGCGATTCCATATTCCGTTGTGCGTTCCGCTTGTGCTAGCGTATCCACATTCTGTTACTCATTCTATTTAATGCTTACACATTCTATAATAGGGTTTAATGAGAGTGCATATATAAACTCAAATTAAACCCTAGCCGTAATATGACATTCTGTATGCTCATTTTGTAATTTGTTTAATTCGCCTCTCCTTAATAAAACTTCGCCCCCTCTCTGCCCGTGGACTAGCTAAAACACAACGTTAGTGAACCACGTAAATTCTATGTATTTCTTCTTCTCTTTTGCATTTTCTTTATCTTTGATTGGTTGTCGATTGCCGTTTTCATAACAGAAAAATTTGAAAAAGGAAGTAAGATCCAAAGAAAAGAAAAGATATCAAGATGACAGAAACCAACAACAATAATGCATGAACTTGAAGGGCTCTTTAGGAAAGAGGGAAGAAAAAAGTGGAAGGATAGAGGTTGATTAAAAATTTTAAATTTACAATGAAATAATGGATGACCTTTTAAAATTAAGTTATACTGTGATGCACAACAAGTTTTGCAATCGGCTAGTTTATTAGGAACTATTTTTTGTCCATTTATTTCCTTATCGTGTATGTCATTCATGCAATGGAATAATTTGTGGATCCTTTAATTTTATTATAAATTATAATCAAGAATTCATTTCTTAAAAAGTTCATTTTGCTCTCTTTTCCAAATCATAACAGTTTCGTGTTGGATGTTAATTACTTGAGTGTATGGGATACAAATTTCAGGTTAAGAAGTAAAAATGTATGAATCTCCATTCTCACATGTTGGTAACTAAAAAATGAAATGGAAAAACCTATTCTCTTATACTTATATCATTGGTTAAAATATCATTTTTGATCTTTTTAGATTTTGAGGTATCTCTTTCATTATTTTGGTCCTAGACTTTGAAGCTAGTTCCAATTTTATCCGTAAATTTTTAAATGTCCAATTTTTTTATTTTTTTTTATTTTTTTTTTTTAAAGTTCAAAATTGGTCTACATTCTTTGGAGCAGTTTACTTTTTTTTTTTTGGTTAAAATAAAAAAAAAAGTTTTCCTCCTCACCAGTCTCTAAAACCTACATGGTTGATGTGCTTCTGTTTTAACTTCTACAATCCTTTCTAATGACATCTAAATATATATTTTTTATTGAACTTCCATTTTATGAAAAATTGTTTACTTAAGAAGAAGAAAACTGAAGAAAAATAATAAAGAAGTGAGGGAAGCGTTGAGAAGAGAGAAAAAGTGTTGGAGAGAAAAAACGTGAGTTGAGAAAATAATAAGAGAATTTACCCTCGGCAGCACATTCTATCACTTATATTATATTTGCAGCATAATTTCTAAAATAATTCATCTATAGTACATGATTTCTATCAGTGACATAATTCAACCAGTTATAGAATGAATCTATGATTGATTGAATTTTATTAGTGATAAAACTCTATCACTGATTGAATTCTATCGATGATAGAATTCAATTTAGATTTTCTACTACAAATAAATTAGTTTTGATTTTGTGCAATGAATGGAAATACCTTACCATTTTTTTGTTAGAGCAATATTTACTTAAGGGTAGGTAAGTGTTTGGAAATACTTACCACCATTTTGGACCACAAATTCTCACTTTAACATTTCTTCTCTTCATCAATCAAAGTCAACTAAAAGTTTGATTCAACACATAGAAATAGAAATTTGTTATCAAGGATTAGATGGAAGTTTCAACACATTTTGGATATTCACTGAAAAATAATAAAAATTTGTTATCAAGGTTTAGAACAAAGGTTGATTCAACACATAGAAATAGACAAAACAATCGTGACCTTTCTATTGAGAACCATCTCAAGGCTATTTCTAGTTTATAGGTTGGGTGGCTAGTGGTTGAGTTGCCTTTTGACCAAATGGGAATTATGTGTTGTATTGCTCGGTTAAGGGGGCATGAATGTCTTTCGTTGTCAGTTGGAAACATTAAACTCCTTACTTTGTGTAGGCATGAAACGATTTATGTCGTGATTTCAAGGTGGGATACTCACTTTCATCTCAAACTTGTCATTGAAGTGGATTTTCGAACAAGGATTAGATTGAAGTTTCCAAGCTTGAGCTAGAGCTTCGAGATGGTTGTCTAGCGTTTTGGTTTAGAGTATAGCAAAACAAGCTTGATTCATGTTTGGGTGTCAAGAAGGGTTCGAAAGCTAGATTGTTAGTTTTGGATTCAAAGGCTCACAATTTTGAGTTGAGTAACTAATTGTCGGTACTTTCTTTGCCGCTTAAACTCTTTATTGTGGTTTAATTTTCGAATGCTAATTGCGTTCTAAGTAAACTAAGTGCCAGGAATTCTAACTGGGATTTTTTGTTCAGAATTTGCTATTGTGTTGATGTAAATTATTTGCTGAATAGGCTCTAGAGTTTGATGCATGCCATTATCTCGATTGTCTTGTTTGGAACTTAATTGTTAGCATGTTTTTGCTTATTTATGCATAGGATTTATAAATGAATGTTTGTTTATGTTATTTGGTTGTTGATTTGAATCATGCCATCATTGATACTTTCCCAAGTATGAACTACGCGCTTTATATTTTTAAAATTGAATAGGCATGTCAGACGTCAGTTGAATGTGTACTAAAAGTGTTTATATATTTGTTGCTTCTGATTCATGCTCTAGAATGTTATATGATCGTCAGATACACTGAAACAAGACTGAGAGTGTAAGGACTTGTAATCTTAAACCCTGAATCTTATTCAGGCTGACCCAAAAGTCAATTATAAACATGCCAATTTAGATTTTGAATTTCAAAAGTTGTAAGATTTTGAATTTCAAAAGTTGAATTTCAAAAGTCAATTATAAACACCAATTTTATAGATCACAACAAATTAAACACTAACACATACTAGCAACCTACAAGAACCCATGATCTAGAACCAACAATCTAACATCAGGTTATAACCACATCTAACCACAATACATAAAGCAGCACAATGAATTTTGCCCTGTGCAGGGCCCACATAACTCAGGTAGAGAAACCTTACCTGTTCCAACAACAAAGAATAATTCACAAGAAGATTGCTCCTAGAGCTACAGGTAAGCGATCCACCCAACAAGTTGTTTCGACCTAACAATTACCATATAAAAATCATCCACTTAATCCCAACTTAATAAAAATACCACCGAAACTTTAACCCAACGATATGATCTTTGAAACTTATCTAAATCCCAAGTCAACACAGCTGTCGAACCTTGGCGAATTCAACCTAACACTAAATCATTAATCTTAAGAATCTCAAGCACCAAGTCACAACATAAACCAGCAAGAATCAGAATGAGAAATTACCTAAAACTGGAGCAAAATGAATAGCACGAACAAGATCCTGTGGCCATGAGGGGTGACTGACGTTGGGCCACAACGTCGGGCTGAAGATGAGTGGAAACGGCGCTGGGCACGCATGCAGACAACAATGGCTGTCGAAAGTGAATTTGGTCAATTAAAGAATAAACTCTCTTGTAGTTTTATTATAAATGGAAAAGGGTATTTATACAACTCAAGGACTAACGGCCAGGAAGAAACAAAATAATAACAAAATAATACACAACCAGAACCAATTAAATTCAAAATACATATCTTATTACTCCCCCTCAAACACAGCACATCTGTTAGGTGGGCATGAGTTTGGAGCACAGAAACAGTATCCGATTTGCAGTTAATGGTTTTGTAAACAAGTCAGCAGGTTGCTCTTCAGTATTAATAGCTTGGAGATCGATGTCTTTCGTTGCAACTTTTTCACGGATGAAGTGGTAATCTATTTCAACATGCTTTGTCCTTCCATGGAAGACCGGATTGTAAGCTAATTGCATAGCAGATTGACAATCACAGTATAACTTTGGAGCAGACCGAAGAACCACAAAAAGCTCTCGAAGCAGTTGTCGTACCCAATATAACTCTGCTGTTGTGGTTGCCATTGCTCTATATTCGGCTTCAGTCGAGCTTCTAGACACCGTGCTTTGTTTCTTAGACATCCAAGAAACTGGATTATTACCAAGATAAATAACAAACCCGGTTGTAGAGCGCCTATCCGTTTGACAGCCAGCCCAATCTGAGTCGGAGTAGGCACGAAGAAGTAAAGGACCAGTTGTAAAAAGCAATCCTCTGTGAAGAGTGCCTTTCACATATCTCAAAATACGTTTTAAAGCATCAAGTTGTTGAATAGTTGGAGCATGCATGAATTGAGAGGCTTTTCCAATGGCAAAGGCAATGTCTGGCCTTGTGAAGGTAAGATAGTGAAGAGCACCGACTATTTTCCTGTATGATGTGGTGTCCTCGATAGTGCATAGTGAAGACGAGTCAGATACCAAGGTTGTTGCGCATGGTGTGTTGCAACTCTTAGCAGAGGACATCCCAAAACGAGCAAGAAGATCACTAGCATATTTATGTTGGTTGATATGGATGCCATTTTCTCTGCTTTGAACTTCAAGACCAAGAAAGAAGCTTAAAGTTCCTAAATCAGTAATGTCAAAAGTAACCTGCAACTTATCAATTAGATTAGTAATAAAGGAGGTATCATTGCCAGTTAGGATAATGTCGTCTACATAGAGAAGGAGATAAGTGAGGGAACCATGATCATTACGAACAAATAAAGAAGGATCAGATGTAGATGCTTTAAAGCCATGAGTGAGGATGTTAGAGGTAAAACATTCGAACCACGCTCGTGGAGCTTGTTTCAGGCCATAAAGAGATTTATTTAGCTTGCAAACCAAATGAGGATTTTGCTTATTTACAAAGCCCTGCGGTTGTTGCATATAGACCTCTTCAGCTAGCTCCCCATGAAGGAAAGCATTTTTGACATCCAATTGTCGAAGGTTCCATTTGAAAGTTGCAGCAAGTGAGAGAATAACCCTTATTGTCGGTTTCTTTATAACAGGGCTAAAAGTATCAAAAAAGTCTACTCCCTCTTCTTGATGGAATCCTTTGGCAACCAAACGAGCTTTGTGCCTTGCTATGCTGCCGTCTGGGTGTCTTTTAACTTTGTAGACCCATTTGCAACCAACTAGATTTTTGTTAGGAGGTAGAGCTACAAGATCCCAAGTTTTTTGCTTGACTAAGGCATTATATTCCTCATTCATTGCAGTTTTCCATGACTGCAATTTACTTG
This sequence comes from Sechiopsis laciniata, assembly GCA_037833695.1. Classification (NCBI taxonomy): domain Eukaryota; kingdom Viridiplantae; phylum Streptophyta; class Magnoliopsida; order Cucurbitales; family Cucurbitaceae; genus Sechiopsis; species Sechiopsis laciniata. The sequence goes on along the minus strand of JBBMKA010005367.1, from coordinate 859 downwards.
CTTGTGAATATGAAGAGGGTTCACTAGAATTATTTTCAAAAGATGCAATAAAGACTCGCTTCTTTGAAATACCTGATTTAGACCGAGTCTGCATGTTATGTTGATTTTGAGTGATATTGGAAGGTAGAGTGTCATTGGAAGTTTGAGAAGTAGGGGCTGTAACATCAACATGAAAATGAGGTTGTTGAATAGGTGAAGAAAAAGTTGATGTGTTTTCTAAAGCATGCTCAGAAGAAGATTCAGTGGATGAATTGACGTTGATGTTTGTGGGTATATTTTCAGGATGTTGAGGATCATTGGAAAGGATAACACTCGGTTGATTAACAACTTGAGGAGAGGAAGCTTGAGGGGTTCGAGGGATAGGGGCAATAACCGGATTTAGAATGTGTGTAGTGGTTGGTTCTGGAGATTGAACAGAAGAGTGTTTTTGAAAAGGAAAGAAAGATTCATCAAACTTGACATTCCTAGATATATAGAACTTGTCTTCTGTTGGATCAAAACAAAGGTATCCCTTATATCCTAAAGGATAACCAAGAAAAACACATCTAGTTGTTCGAGCTTCCAGTTTGTTTGAGTTATATGAGCGAAGTAAGGGATAACAAGCTGTACCAAAAACCCTTAGATTCTCATATGCTGGTTTTTGTTTAAAAAGAAGCTCGTAAGGGCACTTATTCCTTAGAATTGAACTTGGTAATCTATTTATCAAAAAGGCTGCAGTAGATAGAGCAAATGACCAAAATTTTAGAGGTGTATATGAACGAGACATTAGAGATATAGCAGTATTGACCAAGTGTTTGTGTTTTCGTTCAGCAATACCATTTTGCTGGGGTGTGTGTGGGCAAGATTTTTGGTGTAAAAT
>JBBMKA010005364.1:0-11622 GCA_037833695.1 Sechiopsis laciniata | reverse complement strand
TATATATATTTTAAAAGTTGTAAATGGAGTGGGGATTGAGAAAACGGCGATGTGGAATACATTCCCTATCTCCGATCTTGTTTAACCAAAGGAAAATTTTTTGTCATGTCCCCGATCCCGCTAGGGGCTCGGTGTTATTGTGAAAATGAATATATCTAAATATAATATATGTCATTTATTATTGAACTCAGTTGACTTTGAGGCATGAGCATTTTTTTTTTAACTTATTTGACAAGTATTTCATTTCTATTAACATTTTCCTACAAAAAAAAAAAAAAAAAAAAAAAAAAAACAACTTAAAAGTATAGGTATTTTGCATTATAATAAATAGAAAAGAAAAGTAATCGCTTAATAAGTTAATATTACAACATTTGCAAGGAATTCAATAAGGGTAAAATTGGAAAATGAAAAAAGGTCCAACCAAATTTATTAGGAACGAAATATTTCTAAAAAAACTGTTATATAAAATAGACATAAAAAAATCTACGATCTAAAGTAATCTCTATAATTTCATCATTATTATATCTTTTGACACGATACACAAAATATATGAAAAAACTAAAACAATTTAATGAATTCAACCTTATTTAGAGGTGAGTTTCTAACCGGTTTTTTTTTTTTTTTTCTTTTATACTGAAGTCGTATATAATTTCATCAGAGTTGTTTTTTTTTTAAAAAAAAAAAAAATTATATTAGATTAACTCTTCTCTTAAGTTAATTCTAAATATAGTCAAATTTTAAAGTATTTGTATCTAGAGTCATTACTACGTCTTAATACTGTTTATAAATACTCACAAATAGAGTATTATGTCTTATAAATATTCATTAATATCGTATCACTAATAAATATCAATAATTATGGATGCTATTTTTTTTAATGACCATATTTGTAATTGGTAGGATTTTTAGGAATAACATTTATTTGGTTAGAGGCTTTTTTTTTTCCTTTTTTTTTTTTTTTTTTTTTTACTTTTTCTAAATATTCTTTTTTCTTAAAAAAAAAAATAATACTTCCCTAACCGACCCACATTCATTTGATATGGGGATGATGAATTTTTTAAAATTAAATGAACAATTTAGTGTTAATTTTTAAATCAAATTTTAAGTATACTTTTTTTCCCAACTTAGTTTAGTTCCTAAATTTTAAGAAACGTTAAAAACTATCTGTTATATCCTTACATTTTAGACTCGTTTGATATTCATTTTAGTTTTTCTTTTAGATTTTTGAAAATTAAGTCTACAACAACTATTTCAATTTATGATTTTCTTTATTTTAATATCGACATTTCATCTATATTTAACCTAGGTTCTTAAAAACTAACCTTAAATTTAAGAAAAATATTTTTGAAACTTGTGTAATTTTATGAAATTTGGTTATAATTTAAATAATTTCTTGAGGGAAGATAAAACTATATATTGAAAATTAGAGTGAACAAAAACTTAAAATTAAAAAAAAAAAAAAAAAAATCAAATGATTATCGTACAATGTCTTAATACTTAGTTTCATAGATCTATCAATTAATTTATGAGATAATTTTTAAGGTTAAAAACAAGAATACCACCGCCTAGGGACGAGCCAGTGATGCCCCGAGTATAGGAGAGAGAAACTCCGATTTCTCGATTTTCAAAAAATAAAAAAATAAAAGACATGAAAAATTTATAGTTAAAATTTTCAATGACTAAATAGATAATTTTAAGTTTAGAAACTTATGGACTTATTACTGAAATAGTTAATAACTTGTTGACTTTCATTTGTTATAATCTAATTCAACTAGTTGTCCATCCTCATTTTGTACTTAAAAAAATAAATAATAATAAACTTCTGAAATTTGAGATTTATTGGACATCGACTTTCAAAATTCTTGGACTAAACTTGTATTTAGCCTATTTGTTTTGTTTTTTCTTACTAAAATAAGCCTTATGAACAATGATTTGATCCACTAGCAACCCTTTGTAAACAACCAATAATCATAACTCGACGAAACAATTATTAGATAAAATTAAGCAAAACATAGTTGAATCAATTGCTATTTATGGGTAAAACCAATAGATTGTAAATACTATATGGTGGATTTTGAAAGGGAGAGACAAGGATCCTTTTGTGGTAGATTTTATAGGTAAAAGGAGGCAAAGCTATAGAAGACTAGGTTAGGCTTTTTCTTTATACATTGTACTAAAAAGAAGTATAAAAAAGAGGGGAAAAAAGAATCCCAAGAGATAGCAGCTTTAGGGAAAAAAATTCCCATTATTGATGCAATTGGGTTAAAGAGATCATATGTATCATCAACATGAATGGCCTTGAGCACTTTGAAACATGAAATCATTAATCTACTTTTTTAGATACCTTCTAAAAAGTATAAAAGATGAAGACAGGAATTTAAAATGGATCAGCTATAAATATTGTTTAAAAAAAATGGTATTTAATGGGAACTTTATGGAGCAATTAGGGGCATAATTATTTAGTTTCCTCTTCATAAATTTTAGTTGGAAGTTATTAACATCCGTCAAGTATGGGCTTGGAATTGGGATCAAGTGTTAACTTTAGAAATTTGTGAGCTTTGGCATGTATTTTGAAGAGTTTTGTATCCTCAAAAGTAAGGATTCACTATCTTGGGTTGTGTGGACGCTATGCGTGTATTTATGACTACTTGATTTACCTGTTAGTTATCTATATAGAATGTTAATGTGTTCTGATTGGTGATCTGGAACTGTGACTTGAGTTGTAGGCTCACTTATGACTGTTTAGTATGTATGTGCGTATATAGCCTAGAATTATTTTGTGTGCATTGGTTGTGATTATGTTGTTGGTATGAATATGTTAAGTTGAATGTCGTGCTAAGTACGGCCACTGGAGATGTGATGATGCCACCTCGAATTGAGGATACGAGGGTTTGCGGCTTCTAGTTGGGGACGTGATGAATCATATTGCCTCCAAGTTGGAGATATTCGAGGGATATGTCACCTTCAGTCGGGGATGTAGAGGTGGTCGTATGCCACCCTAGTGTCTCGTTGTGGTTATGCCACTTTGGTCCTGTTCGAGCTGATAACTCAGGGATGATCTTGTAACATACCTCAATACCCAATTGTTGTGATACTGTTGTATGCCTAGTTGACCGATTGGTATCTCTAGATGTGTTGTTGTACATGCATATTATACTCCTGGTTGGGGTCCTTATTGAGTACCATTGTACTCACCCTCACTTGTGGTTTACCCTTCAGGAAACTAAGGCATGTATCAGGGGAACTGAGCTAGATGGAGCTGATAAGATCATGGGGGAGTCAGCTACTTGGTCTTTTCTTTATTCATTATCATTTCATTCAACATGAACTGTTAAGTATTAGGTTGATTTTAACATTTCATTCTTTATTTAAACTCTAGCCAGAGGCTTATTTGTTATCTCCAATTGTTTAGTTGGGATCCAGCTAATTGAATAAAATTATTATTTTCATTCAAAACGATTTTGGCTATTTAACGATATTTAACCATGCATGTTGAGGTAAGAACCTAGGTCTAGGACAGTTTAGGAAGTCGAGTTATTATAGTTATGACATATGTATTAGTTTTGGTAAAAAAGAAATTATATATTTGAATTGTACATTTAGTTTAAAGTTATGTAAGTAGCTTAAAATTGGCACTTGAATTTGGGTTATGATATATGTGTTAGTTTTGGGCAAAAATGTAAATTGAGATCAGTTGTAAGAGGATGTTCCATACATACTGTCTTTATTTAGTTTAAGGAGTTGAATCAAGCAAAACAGTTTTAATAATACCCTACTAGCTAGTAATATTGTATTATGATCCGTAATAGAAAGTTAGTCACAGGTTTGTTGTAACAACTTCTATATAAGGATCAGTTATTAGCAGTAGAATTAAGTCGTTCATGCAGTTTAGAGGTGTCTAAAGTAGCAGTTTCCAGAATTAAGATGGTAGAGTAAAGCTCCAAGAAGTTTTCACTTGTACTCTTGAAACTTCATTATAAATACTAGATGAATCTTGTTCTTCATAGTGAACTAGCCGTTCATACATTGTAAATAGTTTTTTTTTTTTTTTTTTTAATGTTTTATCTTTGATTTGGATTTAGATTTGAGATTTGGATTTGGATTTGGATTTGGATTTGTATTTATCTTTGATTTGGAATTAGAGATTTAAACTTTGATTATGGTTAGGTAAGTGGTTCATTTTATATTTTGTACGTTATGTGGATTTGAATCAAATAGACTTGTTTCTTAAAAATGAAAAACACAAACAAGAAATAGAAAACAGAAAACCAGAATGTTATCTAATGAAACCTATAATAATCACAAAGTTATAGGTTTAAGTCTTTATTTTCTCAAATATTAGTTGAATAATAAAAAAAACTATCAACTTGGATTTTTGTTTTAAACAATAATTAATGGTGCGAATATTTTCTTTTCCATTAATTCTAAATCAACTTCTTTATGGAACTTTTGAGAACGAAAAACTTGAGAAGAACGGAAAAAGAAAGTAGAGGCACTCTAATTGCATACAAACATAGGTGGGGAAAATAATAATTATGTTAAACTACCAATCAACTAACACTCTGTTTCATTTGTAGGTTTTGAAACCATGTTAAATTATGTTAAAAGAAATCCCCCTGTTTTAAATATATTGTGGAAAAGTATAATGAAAATACTAAGTTCTTCTCCTTAAAATTCAAGTTGGTATCATAGTGAAAGAAATTAAAAAAAAAAAAAAAAGTCTAACCATTCTATTTCAAGTCGTCACTGTCATTCGTCGAGCACCATCATTAAATATGTCGATCAAAGCCGAAAAAAAGTTGAATTTTTTTTTTTTCCGAGACACGTTTGACTGGTTAAAAAAAAACGGCATGAACAATATCTGATGAACAGTTGCCGATAAATAGTATGCGTGAACAGTGCCGATGAACAGTAAAAATTTTGATTTTTTTTGTTTAACATAATTCAACATAATTAAAAAAAAATGTAAAGAAAAGGGAAACGGTTGGTTTAATTAATTTTTTTTAGATGTGAAACACGTAGCCAACTAGTTACTAAGTGATACGTAATTACTCGTTTTTGGCAGAAAAGTTGGTTTATTAAGCTTTGGAAATAATGCAATTTGAAATGAATACCACATTTGTATGTTCTTATTGGAACTTTTGCTATTTTTTTTATGCGGTGGATAACGCACTCATCTTAAAGAGATTTTAAGAAGGTGATGACAAACCTAGTGCTTAATATGGAGAAATGCAAAATATGTTACATCATCAAATTGAAGTTTATAGACGAAGAATACAAGTATTTGAGTATCTTCTTTTGTTTGAATTTGTCATAAAACCTTGTTTTCCTCCTATGCAAGTCAAAAACTAAAGCCCCATAACCCTTTTGTTTTTTGTTTTTTTTTTTTGAAATTTAAGCTTATTTTTACTAAAATTTTTTACAATGACTTCCATGTATCTTACAATGTATCAATCTTTTCTTAAGAAAATAGGTAAATACTATCAAAATTTCAAAAACAACAAACTTTTGAAAGCTACTTTTTTTTATTTCAAAATTTTAGTTTGGTTTCTAAAATTATAGGTAACAGGTAGATATCTAAGTAAGAAAAAATATATAACAAGATAATTCTTGTAAGATTCTCAAAAAGGAAAAAGATAATTCTAGACTTAAATTTTAAAAACAAAAAATTAAAAAAAAAAAAAAAAAGTTATTAAACGGGATCTAAACAACCACTCTTAAAGTCAAATTGTCAGCCCATAAAATTTTCAAAGAATAAGTCTCTCTCAAGTTTGCTGGTGTTATACTTAAATTCTAGTCTCTTCTTTGAGAGTGGTAAGTTATTTGGTATAAAGCTTGGAGTGGAGTTTTGTAATTGGGTTAATCTGACAATTATTTATATAGAGGAAGTTTTACAGCACTTTGTTGTTTTTCTCCCGAACTTTTATCTACATAAATTCTTGAGTCTTTATATAGCTATTTTCTTTTACTTAATTTGTGAGAAGCATATCACTCTCTAATGATCACTTTTTAATATACCTATCATATCAATCTCAAGAATCCCAAACGAGCTTTAATATCGTAGTAAATTTTGGATTCTTTTCGTTTTAATGAAAAACATTAGTTATGAGCCTTTTTTTTTTTTTGTAAAATGCTTAATAGTATCAATAAGTTCATTCGAATTAGGCTCATGTTGTTATTCAATAAAAAAAATAATAATAATTACAACGAAAACTGGACGCAGCAAGAGCGCTTCCTTAACGATAAGAATATCTACAAATAGAATTCCAAAACTTTACTTCATAATGAGATGAATAAAAATATGACATTTTGTTGACTAAGAAGTCATAGTTAAATAAATGAAAGAAATAACATAGCAAATGTAGAGAAAGAAGACCAATCGACAATTCATGTAAAGGTTGAATCAAACAGATACTCAAAGGAGATGACTCTTAGATCGAGTTAGTTCAATCTTCTTTTTTAACGGGAACTAAGTTATCCAAGCTAATTAATTTTCACTTAGTGTATTCAATTAAACTATTGTAAGAACTCAACCCAAACTAGAGTCTCAACCTAAGTTCTTATCCTAATACATGAACTCAAAACAATGGGCATGTAATGTAAAATAAATCCATTTCTAACATGTCAATAACTTAATGAAAAATCCAGAAAAATAAGTATAGGGTACCCAAATAAATAATATAAAATCCCTAGTAAAATCTATAAATAAAGACATGACCTAAAATAGTTTGAGCAAAAACAATAACATCTAAAATAAGACTCGAAGAAAAATGTAGCTAGTCTCATAGTCAATCCAGCCTGATCATCCAACCTGATAGAGTCCGTGAATACCTGTAGAAGCCCACAGAAGAAAGGGTTGAGGTTTTAAATTCAGTAATGATTGCTAGCTTGGGATCTCTATAAACATGCATTAGGGTAAGGACTTACATTGAGACCCTAGTCTAAATCGAGTTCTTACGACTATAGTTCCAAGCTAATTCTCACTTAAGCGTGTTTCAACTAGACAACAGTTTTCAATCAACCAAAATATGGAAGCAAAATGAGAGGAATATGTATTGCAGGAAGGAATATCAAAAGGAGCTATGGGATGAGTATCTAGTGACTGGATTATGCAGTCCACAGAACACATATAACAATTAAGAGAACAAAAGAAAGTAAAATTCAAAAAATTTGGATATAGCCATAAATTCAAAACATAAGATTAGAATAACGATAAATTCGATATTTAAAATTAAGACACCACTTATAGAGCGTTTGAGATAGACTAATTCTTACATTATAGAGCTTTTTTTGCTGAAAAGATCAAACAAGACCAAAGATAAAAAGATAGACTAATCTACACACCTTTAAAGGCAAAAAGGAAATAAGAAATTTGAATAAGTAACATAATCACAAAAAAAAAAAAGATACAACTAGTAAATATGTCACTTTCCCTTTCAAAATGCTCAAGAAATAAAAACAAAAGAAGTATTAATTAAACTCTGCCAATGCATTAAGATAGATTGTTCTCAGGGGCAATTTTGTTCATAGAGGCTTGGAATTTTCTACGCATGCTTCTTTTGAAGTTTTAAGTTTGAAATTCATGAGTGAACTTAATTGCAAACCTTTTTGTTGTCTATTGAGTTCGGGTCTTGAAACAGACACGAATGCTAGCTCCAGAGTAAGGTGAAACTCTGTTTCCATCTTAAAAAACAAATAAAAGTTAAAGATGGATTTTACAACAATTTTAAAACTTAATGATCCCTATATCAATTATCTACTACAACAAGTATTTGAAGACCCTGCAATACCTGAACCTTCGTTCTATTATGAACCATTATCCACATTCCAGAAAAGTCGTTAATCCTTAAAAATATATTTTTTGGAATGAAGATACGATATTTTATAGAAGTGCAAGCGAGAAGCAAGCAGGATTAATGTTCAAGAGTACAAAAAACTCTCCAATTTAGAGCAATATTAGCCATATCATAATCACAAAAAGATGAAGCTTCAGTACACCAAGAAGCCATCTAGATAAAAACATTTTCCCAAACTGTTGAGGAAGGCACATCCATGTGTGAGCTGTCAAACTGACGCTCGTTCTGTTCACGCCAAATACACCATAGAATTTCACCAAAAATGTTGCTCTGAAGGATTATGCGCTGGCTGCTCGGTCAAACATCAATCTGAGAAAGAATAAAATCAGAGGTAGATTGGTTGCGAGAAGCAGGTTGAAACTCAGTTGGACGAAGAGTCCATATATCAGAGCAATATGACCACTTAAAAATAAATGTTCCAGATTTTCAACACTATTTTTGCACAAGGGGCAGCGGTTCGGGTTGAGGCAATTATTGGGAAATCGACGCTGCAGAATTTCCATAGTGTTTAGACCTTTGTTGAGCATGATCCAGAGGAATATTTTGATCTTTTTTGGTAAATAGAGAGCCCAAAAATCCAAACTCAACTTTGGAGAAAGCTCTGTAAAAGAATTTTGAATCAATGATCCTTTTAGAGATTTAACAGAGAAGATGCCCTTGGAATCCAGATTCCAATTCAAAATTTTGTCCCTATCGCCAGTGGGATGCCGCCAATTATTGGAAATTTCAATCCACCTCACCAATTCTCTATCCAATAAAGTGCGATCAAGCCGTAAATCCCAACTGTTGGTTGAGGAACACTAAGCTTCACTCACAAGCATCTCCTTGAATATAGAAAGAGCATAGTATTGAGGAAAATAAACCTGGAGAAGTGCATTTCTAATCTAATTATCCGTCCAAAATCTTATGGAAGAGCCATTAGAAATTTTCCAACAAGAGTTAGAAATAACTAGTTCAGCAAATTTAATGATGGAGATCCAAGGGGAACGACAGCTACTAAATCTGCATTTACTTGACACACTTTCTTCTAATAATGGTTTGTATTTTGCCATAATCATACGCTTCCATAATCCATCAGTTTCGAATAAAAACCGCCATATCCATTTGCGAAGGAGAGCTTCATCGTGGATATGGATTTTATCAATGCCCAAGCCACCTTTATCTTTTGGGAGAGTCACTTTGTCCCAACGAACAAGATGAAATCTACCTATACCCGCCATCCCTTTCCATAAGAAATTGTGCATACATTTTTCAATCTTCATATAAATATAAACAGGAGCTTTGAAAATAGACAACATATGTGTAGGAATGTGACTCAGAACCTATTGTATAAAAGTGACACGGCCGCCTCTGGATAAATATTTGTATTGCCAATTGGAGAATTTCTTCTCAATGTTTTCAATGATAGAGCTCCAAAATGTGGGGTGACGGGGAAAACCACCAAGAGGCATCCCAAGGTACGACAAAGGTAAGGGGGAAGCTTGACAATTCCATATACTGGCCAAATAATTCAAATAGTAAGGATCTAAATTGATCCCAGCAAAAGAGGACTTCTTTGGATTAATAATCAAGCCAGAGGATGCTTCAAAAATTTGAATAATGTTGAGCAAGTTTATGACTTTTATTGGTTCAGCAACCGAGAAGAGAAGAATGTCGTCCGCAAAAAGAAAATGAGTAATATGAGCTTCATTGATAATGCAGCTCTGAATCAGGCCTTTGTTTTGAGCGTCAGATAAAAGCCGAGATAGATAATCCATGGCCAACACAAATAAGAAAAGAGAGAGTGGATCTCCTTGTCTGATACCTCTCGATGTTTTGATTTTGCCCCTTAGTTTCCCATTCACCATAATGGAAATGTTCACCTTAGACATACAAACCATCATCCACTTCTTCCATTTAGAACAATAAGTTTTGTGGTGAAGGACGACAATGATGAAGTGCCAATTGATCTTGTCTAAAGCCTTTTCCACATCGAGTTTGATAATCACACCCGAATTCTTGGAACATCTCCAATAGTCAACTACTTCGTTAGCAATCATAATGGCATCCATAATTTTTCGACTGCGGACAAATGCACACTAGAAATCAGATATGGTGTGGGGTAGAGTATCTTTCAATCTGTCAACAAGGACTTTAGCCAATATTTTGTACACGCTTGTAGTAAGACTGATGGGCCTGAAATCAACAACTTTGACCAGTTTAATGACTTTGGGAATGAGTGCCACATAAGTTTCATTCAATGCCTTGTTGATAATACCATTCTTATGGAAATCGTGGAACATGTTCATAAAGCTATCCTTAAAGATTGGCCAATGTCTTCTAAAGATTTCGATGGTGAACCCATCTGGACTTGGAGCCTTGTTACAATTCGAGCTTTTCACCCCGTTTAAAACCTCTTGTTCAGTGAATGGCGCTGTTAGTATTTGAGCCTGGATAAAAGATATAAGATTCCAATCAATGTTTGAAATAATCTAGTTTTCACCCCTTTTGTTAGAACAAATATCAGAAAAATAAGCAAGAACTTGTTCTTCAATCTCATTGTTTGTAACACAGCTGATCCCTTGAGCATTCACAAGTTCGAAGATGAAACTGTAGTGCTTTATAGTAGAGCATGACTTGTGAAAAAAGGCTGTATTTTCGTCTCCCTCTAATAACCATGCTTTCTTACATCTTTTCCTCATTAATCTACTGTCGTTGATAATGATGTTGTTATAATCGGCTTTGAGAGCAATTCTCTTTTGAATTTCCACTTGATCAATAGTTTCGTCTTCATCCATTCTATCGATGCAATCAATCTCTTCTAAAATGGCATGTCTAGTGGCCTGACTTGGAGCAAAAGTTGTTTTGTTCCAATTTCTGCATTTAGTGGCCACATCCTTCAATCTTCTAATAAATACATAGCCAGGGAAACCCGAGGATATGTTGTAGGACCACCAATGCTTGAGTTCAGTTTCAAACGATCTGTGAAGCAACCAGGCATTTTCGAATCGAAATGGGCTAGGACCCCATCTCAAGCTAACCGATTCCAATAAAATGGGGAAGTGGTCGGATGTAACACGGGAGAGGCATCTAGAATGATGCACCTGAAATTTATTCATCCAGTCCATAGAAAATAAGAAACGATCAAGGCGAGATAAAGTGGGAGCATACCTCAAATTGAATCACTTAAAGAGGCCATTGATAGTTGGTGGATCAATGAGATTGGATTTGGACATAAATGAGTTGAAACAAGCCATGTTTTTGCGAGAGATATTGATTGAAGTAGTTTCAGAAGTCCAACGAACCACATTGAAATCACCACCGAGCAGCCAATTTGGGGAACAGAGATCACAATGGTCGTAGAGTTCACGCCAAAAAGATTGTCGACGATGACGCTTTGACGGCCCGTAAATTCCTATACACCACCAAGAGAAATTGTCCTGAAGACCGAGATTCACAGAGAGAGTATAATTACCACAAACAACATCTTTGCCAATGAAGGATAAGGAATCCCAAAGTATCAAAATACTGCCCGACCAATTTGAGGCCTCCAAGGAACACCAACTAACACAAATTAAACTAGGGGTGAACAAAAATCCGACAACCCGAGTAATCCGAACCAACCCAATCCAATTTGACGGGTTGGGTTGGGTTCAAAATCATGAAATTTTTATGGGTTGGGTTGAGTTAAGGGTTGACCTAAAATTAACCCAACCCAAATTTATTATTTAGTTTAAAAAATATTTTTTGTACATGTAACATAATTATTATGTTATTTAATTATTTA
>JBBMKA010005363.1:0-11625 GCA_037833695.1 Sechiopsis laciniata | reverse complement strand
TTCTATCATGACACTTTTACTATAGTGTCATGGTTGAACCTTCCGTGACAGCGGATACAATGACTCTTGATTTTAGTTATGGAATGTGCTTTTTCTAGTAGTGTTTTAGTCATGAAATTTCATGAATTAACTTCAAGGTTCATCATAGTAGACGTTGAAGTTATTCGAATTCAACTTCGTCAAAGCTTTCCCCGAAGAACAATTCTAAGAATATTGAATCCGAACAACTCAGCGTCTATTATGATGAAGCTTGAAGTTAATTAATGGAAAATGTTGGTAGTATTTATACTAAAATAATTTGGAAAAAGCTATATAATTGGAGAAAGTTTTATTTTTGTTTGCTAGGTTTGAAGTGTCAATATAGTATGTTTTTAAGTATTAAAAAGTAAATGGTGTCAGGTTTAGAGATGGGCGTGGTTACCCTTGTTTCAAAAAAGAGTATTAAAAAGTAATTGTTGTTTAAAAAAAAATTAAAAAGCTACAATTTATTAACTCAAAAAAAAAAAAAAAAATTATTTGACAAATTGAAAGTCTAAGGGGTTAATTGTAACATTTATTAAATTTTAGGGGAGGTGATCGCTCAAAATTGAAAGTTTGGGGGGTTAATTGCAACATTTATTAAACTTTATGGGAAATGATTACTCAAATTGAAAGTTTAGGGGTTCATTGCAACACTTATTTAACTTTAAGGGAGGTGATTACTCAAATTAAAAGTTTAGGAGGTTAATTGTTACAAACACCATAGTTTAGGGGTGGTTTGTGTATTTTTCCCAAAATAAAAATATGTGGTCCATAGGGTGGTAAGTATTTTCAATATACTTACTAACCCTTAGGTAAGTATTGCTCTTACACTAATGCCACTTTTTTTTAGTTACAATAATTGAAAATTGAAAATCGAGAAATTCAAACGCATAATTTTTTTGTTCATGAATCTGATATATTTATTCAATTGAGTACTGAACTAGTAACAAAATGAAAAAATAAACATTTATTCAAAAGAATCAAGCAATTGATGTCATATACAACAGTTATTTGCATAAAGTTAAACGATAAAAATGAACGAAATCAGTCAATCATTTAAACAATTACAACATAAAATACAAAATATTTATATAACATTATGAATGATAAATATCAAAAGATTGATATTTTGGATTTATTTATGCAATTACTCTCGATGTAAACGAGCTTTGTATTGAAAGTCTTCGGTGCTTAAAGCTCCAAAACGCATCTTAGAGATTTTCCATCAATAAGTAGTTGAAATGCATCGTTTATCTTCTCAAAAGGAAGTTCATGTGTTATGAACTCATCCAATTTTACCACCTATATTATACAAAAATTAAATTAATTAATCCCCTTGAAAATATGCTTAAAACATTGAATATAACATGTCTGAGTCTAACAATAACTAAACAAAATTATTTATTTTAACTATAATCACAAATGCTAATATATATCTCCAATTGCTCAACAAATTAGAAAATAATTATTATCTAGTTACCTAGTAGTGAAACGAATGCCAAGAAGAACACTAACTCAACGATATCAGTGTACATGTAACCATAAAGTCATGGGTTCAAGTCTCCCCACTCCTAATTGTTATAATCTTAAAAAAAAAAAGTAGTGAAACGAATCTTTTTTAAATAACTAAGAGTCGAAGATGATAAGTTTAATCTATATACATTAACCATATTATTGATGATCCCACATTAAAAAGTGAGTGGGAAATCTCCTAGCAATTTATAAAATATGTGTAGGTTACTTCTCTCGTCACCAATTGAAACTTAAGTTTAACCATCGTTATTTTTTTTAACGACTGAAAGTCAGAGCATCTCTCCCCTAATATTCGAGACATTACTAACTTGTTTCCAGACTGCAGAACCAAGATATATCAAAGAAGTGGAGAAGTTTAACCATCATCATAAGTTGGTCTAATTATTAAAGTGATCTTTTAAGAATCTAAGAGGTTATCAGTTTAATTTATAGTAATTACCTACGTAATATATCACTTGAAAATAGTTAAGATACGCTTAAATTAACTCAAAAATTCACGAATAAAAACAAAAAGGAAAAAGAAAAAAGTTTACCCCTTGAGTGCATTGTTTGGCAAAATTAAGAAGCTGAGTCCTGCCTTTGAAACCTCCAAACACGGAAGCCACCACCTTACGCCCACTGAACAGATCCATTGGGTGCAAAGGCAGCATTTTTGGGCTTTTGTGAAGTCCCAATATTACCGTCGTTCCCCATCCCTATCGTAAAAAAAAAAAAAATAATAATAATAATAAATAAACATACACATATTTTAACTATTTTTATCGAAGAAATATATGATCTTACTACATTTGAAAAACACGCACCATTAAATTGAATTTTATTAACTTGTGCTGTAATTATTATAATTTGAAAGCAATTGAATGGATAATTATTAAATAATATATAAGGTAAAACTTATATTATTTAATATGGTATCAGAGCATTATGTGAGTTATTGGTCTCCTAAATTTCGATCCAATTCAAATGGGTAGTTTGGACCCAACCGAATTGGGTAAAACTAAAACGCGTATTTGATCCAAAAAAATCGTATCCAACCCAAGCGAGTATTTCAGTCCACAAATACGAATCTACTTCAAGATGGTATTCTCTATATAGCACCATTTTTTACGGGGCTTGTTGGAGATACTTCCCATTGAAAAAATAAGAAATTTTCAATATCTTTACGAGAGATATGAACTACTCTATTTACTATTAATTGATTTTAAGGTAGAATCTGATATTATTTAATAAGAATAAATCCTCTATTTTTATGATAAAGAATATTGATAAGATAGGATAGTTTAGCCTATTGTTAAATGATTAAAATTTTCATTGTTGCGGAAAAAGAAGAATTACCTCTATCAAATATCTTGTCGAGAAAAAGAAAAAAAAGTTGGAATGTGAATTTAAATTTATGACCTCTAAATTGTGTTTATATACACTTATGTTAATTAAATTACTACTCTCGTTGCTAACACGATCATAAATTTAATTTGAATGTATACTTATTTTATCAACTATATGCTATATATATATATATATATATATCAACACCGTGATCCTTAATGAATGTACATGAAATGTTGATTGTAATATACAACTTACAACGTGGGTAGACAAGAAGGCTGTACGCAAAACTTCCACACTTCCAACACATTCAAAGCTATTGTCCACGCCTCCATTTGTCATCTCTATAATTATCTACAAAATCAAAATACACATTAATTTTATTCCAAATGTTACAACGTTCTAAAAATTATTTTACTTCCATAATGACACATTAATATTTCACATAAATAGAGATGAATCATTCAACTTTTATTTCTTACTTTTCTTTAATTTTAGTTTCAACCATTTAAAAAAACAACTTCAATAACATGTATCATATTGTAACTAAATAGTTCCAGATTTGAGTTTGAAAGGTTAGTTGAATTTATAAAAAAAAAAAAAGAAAGAAAGAAAGAAATATATTTATAAATTTAAAAATATATTAGTACGAAAATTATTATTTTAATTTATATAATATAATATCAATGAAAAATGAATGAAAATATGAAAAGAAAATTATGGGACAATTATCCTGGAGTAGCTCAATTGGTCAAATAGGGCATTTGGATGTATAAGGTGATGTGTTCAATCTATATTGACTACCTACTTAAGAATTAATTTCCTACTCGTTTTCTTGACATCCATAAAGTCAGGTGGTATACCCCGTCACAAATATCAAAAAAAAATTTGTGGGGCTGCCACCAATACCAACCTCGTGGACAGGCTTGTCGGAGTCTCTGGGATTTATAAAGTCCGTGATTCCAAATTGCTTTCCTATATATAGCAAATATTGAGCTCAATTTCTTTTCAATATACATCAAATATGTGGACAAACTTGATACCATAAATGTTAAGATGGAAATGAAAGAGAAATTTTTGGATAATATAATTTTCTCCTTTTAAATTTATAAATTATAGATAGGTTTTGTTGAGCACAAGATCAACCAATAATAAAGACCAAAGTAGTTATTTTAAACAGCAAATATTAAAACAGATTTTCTAAGAATAATTTTTTAAAATAAAAGCTAAACAAAATAATTTTGAAAACTCTCTTAATTAATCAAAATAAAATACTTAACAAATTTAGAGACTTAAAAAGAAATTTAAACGGTGACGTTTTTTAAAATTATAAGTTACCGATGATAGACTTGAGAGGATTGACATCGACTCCAATAATTCTAGAAGCACCACGACTTCGAGCACCTTCAGCAACCTGCAAAATAATAATAATAATAATAAATAAATAAATGAAAAATAAACCATAAGTTTGAAATAAAAATGGTTAAATATTTATAGTTCAAATGGAATTATTTAACTTTGTTGGTTTGGCATTTATTAGCTTCACGAGCATACAACGAAAGAGTAGAGAAAATTGTAAGGTGAAGAAGACATCCACGTCAATTTAACGTGACTCGTTTTTAATAGATCAATTGAAAGATTTTATGGTGTAATCCTTTAATTAATAGATGACAATAGAAGAGGAAATCATTTTTTAGAATTGAATCCGTAATTATAGTGTTGAATTGTAATGTCATTAAATAATGAAATTATTAGGTCGTTAACCGTTTCGGTAAGGTATATAAAAACTTAAATAGAAGCAGTCAAAACAAAAGACTTAAAAAAAATTGAAATTAAAAATAGAGCAACACAAATATAGTTTAACCTATAAACTGAACTTCACATTATTCTTAAATAGTATTGACACATGTGACCATAAATAAAAGTAGTGGACAAACCATTATTTGACTAGTTAACAAACTTTACCGAAGTAAAAAGAGTTCAACCATAACTAACATTTACTTTTTAAATTTTTTGGGTATTTGATTTTGGTTTTTTTTTTGAAATATTTACATCTTCATCTTCTTCTTACAACTATTCAAAATAACTATTTATTCCTAATTACTTAAAATAACTCCTCATTTCAAACTTATTAATGATTAATCACTCATTTTTGTAATTCGTCTACAAAATTTACAATCAAATAGTTTATTAGCTGCAACTTCTCTACAAAAATTCATACTCAAACAATTCATTATCTGCAAAAAAATTTTTAAAAAAGTTACATTGAAACGAGATATTATTGCAGTCTCAATTTCTAAACACTCAAAATAACCTCTCGTACATTTAAAATAACTCTTATGCAACTACTCATCTAAATATTTCAAAACAATTTATTGTAATTACTCATAACGGTCGATGAAGTTTGAAAAATTCAAACTTTTCCTACCATACATTTTAGGGTAAATATTCATAACTTTATGGCTAGGTTTGAATCTTCATTTCTTTATCAAAATTATAATATTGGAGAGAGAGAATTGATTACCGCAAGTCCTACTGCTCCAAGTCCAAAAACCACCGCCGTGGATCCAGCTTCTACGTTTGCTGTGTTCCATGCTGCTCCCACTCCTGTCTCCATTGTCGTTCACATAAGCTATTTTACCATGTTTTCTTTTCATTCAACTCGATATTTAAACGTGGGAGATTTAAATCTGTAATCTCTAAATTATAAAGTAAGAACAATATTTTAGTCTTTTTTTTTTCACCGAAAGAGTTAGTGACATGTTGATTTTATTGTTCGGTAGTAATTCAGTTCAACACCACGACCACATGTTCGATTTCAAAAATCAGTATTTAACTTGTTATACTCTCCGTTTAGGATTTGTGGTCCCCCTCTCCCTTAATTTATGTTAAAAAAATAAAAAGTAAAATTTAGCACAAATCGAATGAGAGGAACACAAACTATAGATGATACTATTATTATCAAATAAATTAGTGTCAAATATTGAATTTTATGATCAAACTCATGATCGTGTTGTTGAACAGGATTAGTCCAATAACCAAACAATGAAGACAATGCATCACCAACCCTTTCTTTCTTGTGGGTCTAATTCTTGTTTGGAAATTTCACAATGTTGTTATTCCATACATAATTTATAAGGTCAAAATCATGGTGGCCTTCCCCACAAAATGACTTCAAATTATAATTTAACTTCATTCAAATATATACAACGCATAAGTTTATAATTTGTTCAATATATTTATAAGAATATTTTTATATTTAATCGATTACTTTTTTGTATATATATTTAATCAATTAAAATATATTACAACAATATTAAACTCTCCAGTTTCAACGCCTAGCTTCAAGAAAATTTTTTATTTAAAAGAAAAAGCTTCTAGAAAATTTTAATCACAAATAGCGAGAAAATATGGCAATTATTGAACAAATAAATACAAAAATATTTATGACAAATTTGTTTTTGTTTTTGTTTTTTGTTTTTTGTTTTGATGTCAATGACACATTTGTTTTCTTGTTGTTTCTTTTGTTATTGTTTACCCAATCAGATCTGTCGTAGACTAAAAAACATGATGCCTTTGTTTCTTTTCAATGTAAAAAAAAAAAAAAAAAAAGAATTACAAAAGTGATAACTCTAGTCTATTTCCTCTTATCTCTTCCACATTTATGTTATTTTATTCTAAAACAATTTCTAAACCAGATTTAATTTTAAACATGTATTATGTACTTGATTCTCATTCCTTAATCTTTTAAATGTTAACTTTAGACAATTTTTTGTCTTTTTGCAATAAAGTTAATCAATGCAAAATTTGTTAAGATCCAAAGTTATTTTTTTAAAAAGAAAAAGAAAATAACAAAATTTTGGTTTATAATTTGTTTATCTCTTACTATTAACGTATTTAAATATATGTGGACAAAATCACTCAAGTTTTATCAATGTATAAAATATAATCTATTCTCGTTGATGAAATTCATGATTTTAATTCGAATTTTACTCTATGTAACATGACGACATATGCAAACAAAAAGATTTAAATTTTATTGAAGATTTTTTATTGGATGAGAGTGAGAAAAAAGAATATGAGAAGACAAAAATGAGTAGTCAACCATGAAAGCGATGCACAAAAATTAAATGCAATGGATAAAATCAATACAAATCAAGAACTCCGTGTGATGAAATTTAAGAAAATCACAAAATCAAACCAAAAAACTCATAAAACTTAACTTTTTTAAAGAGATTTTTTTTTTGGTTCTAAACTATGTACTTAAACCTAGTAGTTTTTTTTTTTTTTTTTTTTGAAACATACTTAACCCTAGTAGTTGGTTACATGTCTGAGACTCAAATGTTATTAATTAAAAAAATAATAATAATTGCGTACCAGTTGAAAGACCACAACTTAACAAAGTCATCTTCTTGATGGGAGTATTCGAGTCAATCTTAACAACACATGCCGATTCTAACACGGTAAACTCGCTGAAAGTTGACGTGTTTAGGAAGTGATAAATCGGCAAGCGTCGCTCATCTGCAGTTGTGAATCGAGTTTTTCCGTCGTAAACCATCGTGCTTTTCATCGGATCCACTCCCATTTTCTCGCACATGTTTGTGTTCGGGTTTCGACAGCATTGGCACATGCCACACTCCCCGTTGAATAGCGGAATCACGTGATCCCCCGCCGCCACCTCCGTCACCCCTTCCCCCACACTCTCCACAATCCTGCAATAAAAAGTAAAAATTGAAAGAAAGAAAAAATGTTAGGGAAATTTGTGAAATTTTGCAAGTGAAATTGAGAATTTGAGACTCTTTTGATAATTATTTTGTTTTTATTTTTTCTCTCTCAAATTTAAGTTTCACAACTATTTTATCATTTTTTTTTCTTATTTAGATATGTACATCTAACTTATCTTAGAAAAACTAAATCAAAATTTAGAAACAAATAAATTCCTTAAGAAAAGATGAAACATGTTAGAAAATTTGAATAAAAATAAGTTTAAATTTAAAAAACAAGAACCAAACGATTATGAAACAGGCGTGAATTTTAGGAGTTCGGATTATGAGTTATGACCCGACAGCTTCATGGCCGAAAATACGAGGGAAAGCCCTCTCGGATTCATTCTGCAATATCAAATAATTCAAAGGGGTCAATTGAAAAAATGACTTGCAAGTAACTATTGTATTTTTCCAAGAAATAATTTGATTTTTTTTTTTAACCTCTGCTTTCCAACCGCCAAGATCGGTGTGGCAAATGGAAGTGAAGAGAATTCTGACTCGGACCTCCATTTTCTGGGGCGGGTCGACCCGAACTTGTTCGATGACCAGCGGTTCGCCGGGGCCCCAGGCGACGGCGGCTGAAAAAAAAACCAAACGGAAGTTTAATTTCCCGGCGGACTGGAAGAATAGAGAGAAAAAGTGGAGGTGGTGATTATATTATTACCTTTGCAGGTGATGACTTTTCCGGCAGAGTCGCCGGAGCAGCCGTTGACCAGAGAAACAACCTCCATTTTTTGTTATTTGAGCGATGGCAATTTTTTAATTTATTTTTTGAGTTATTATGTTGTTGTGGGGATACTTTCGCATGGTATTTACTATTTATAGAGCTGGATGGGAGGATTTTAGGGAAAAAAAATAAGAAAAATCACATGTAAGAAGTTTGACTTTGAAAAAAAAAACGTTATTAACTGTTTAAAAAAAAAAAAAATATATTATTAGTCTTTTTCGGAACAAATTATTACTAATTTAGTTCACGTTTACCGATTCGAATCAAGGATGAGAATAAGAGATAGACTTATTTTCCATAATGCTATGAGTATTTTAACATGTTTCTAGATTTGTATTTGTGTACCAAAATAATTATTTATGATTTTAAGTATTTTTGGGTTGGATTGAAATTTAAAGGACTAATAACCCATGAAACTCTTAAATATACCACATTAAATAATATAAACTTTCATCTCAAAATAAATTGATAGTGAGAGAAGTAATCTATATATTTTATAAATATTATAAGATCCCTCATATTTATAATGTGGGACAAGGTGAGTTTCTCCAACAATGGCTAGCCCCACATTTTTTTACTATACCCCATCCCTTGATACATTTACATCCATTATATTTATAAATTTATTTCAAATAGCACAATATGTAATTTATTTGAGATTAATCGTTTCCTAGAGACGGCGTAGTGGTTAAACATTTGGATTTTAGATGAGTGTTCCCCTAAATGTTTCAGATTCGAGACGGTTGTGGAGATTAATTACTTAGGCGACCCTTAATTTCACTTATGATCTATGATATATTCGGATGTCACTGTTTAGGAACGAGTTAGTAATGTTGGGAAAAACCTTCCCTAATTACCGCATGAATAAACATAAAATAACTGAGAAATTTAAAAGAAAAATAATAAAAGATAACACAATGATTTACATGGAAAAACTCCCAAATTGGAGAAAAAAACTATGGACAGAAAAAATCATGACCAGAAAAAACTTACACTATATGAAAAGTTATTATAATCACATAGAATTCTCTCACTGACCCCAATTGCATAAACGATCTCTTCAAAGCTTATACAACTCACACTCTTTGTCCCACTCTCCACAAAAAATTAAATTACAAAAAGAATTTAACTAGAATCAGTACATCAAGCTTAAAGTACTTCTTCTTGGGATGCTTTGAAACCATAGCTACTTGCTCCTTTTATAGTGCTTGGAGGACATCACTTTCTTTTAGCTTTCCAATTCTTTGAACATTTATGATTTCTTGAAGATTTCTGATTCTTTGAACCTTTTCGATATAGAAAATCTTCTTCATAATTGTTGAACACAATTCTAGATCTATACCATTCTAAATCCAAGAACAATTAAGCTATAGAGATGAATCATAAGAACAATTAAAAGAGAAGGATCAAGGAGAAGAGATTGCACACCGATCTAAAGTGGTTTGAACTTGTCTACTCCACTATCAATGTGTGTTGATCTATCTTGATCATCCACACTCATAATGTCATTGATAAATTCAAGAGCTCTCAAATGGTTGCTAGAGTTTTCACTCTCTCTAACTTAAAGGTAGGAGAAACCCAAATAGTGTTTAATATACTAGCACATATTATACACACTCACATGGTTAGTTAACTAACCCTCCCAATTAACCCAAGTTAACATAAATTATCTAATGGGCTAATACATAATGTGTAATTCACCAAACAACACTAATATTTTGCCAAAACCCAACAAATTCCACCTCTGTAAGATATTTGAAGAATCGACATATTCTGCAGTAAAATTGTCTTCTCTAAGAAGTATAATCCTCAACTCTGAGAATTATAACATACTCCACCATAAAAAGTATAACACTTGAAATATCACATTCTAAGATTTATCTTCTTCGTCACATGTCAATACACCTTGCTAAAATTTATGGTGCAACTTCCACCTACTTTGACTTTTCTAGAAGTTCTTCAACCCTCGACATAACTTCCACCAAATACCTTGCATAACTGCCAAGTCAATACCCTTGTGCAAACTTATGGAACCTTTGATATCACATCCTCTACCATGGAAAAGCGATCATACCACGAGGATGATTTCTTTTTTTCTTCAAAGGAAGTCACCGTCTCTTCTAGCAAGAGAGACCATGTTAGCATCCAAACTCGAGCCCTTTGACAAATTTGCTCTGTTAGGATAATTCTCTTTCATGTCACTAATCTGTCCGCATTCTCAGCAACATGCCTTTTGCACAAAGTTTTTCTTCTTCACTTGATTACTTGATTTCTTAGAATCTCTACTAGAACCACCTCTAGACTTTACTGGATCATCATCACTGCTTAATCTTTTTATTTCAAAAGCATCACACCACGACATTCTCTTCAAATCCTCGTGTAATCGAAATTGTATCAACACATCTCGAGCTTGTACTTGCCACAAGCCGACGATCATCTTTTCATCAAATTTCTCCACGTCAATCTTCACCGAATTCATAAAGGTCGACATATCTGCTTCACTCCTAGCAAATTTCTTAGTTGTAGTTCTTTCAAGAATTATTTTCTGATGTGAAAGCTCAGACAAAACTGCAATCAGCATACTCCAAAATTAAAAACCTACAAACTTAAAGTTCGAATACCACTTGTTAGGAAAAACCTTTTATAATTACTGTAGTAATAAGCTAAAAATAATTGAGAAATTAAAAGAAAAAACAATAAAAGATAACACAAGAATTTATATGGAAAAACTCCCAAATTTGAGAAAAAAAAAACTACCTACAGAAAGAACTTCTACTATATGAAAAGTTATTACATTCTCATAGAATTCTCTCATCCACCCCAATTACATAAGCACTCTCTTCAAAACTTATACGACTCAAACTCTTTGCCCCACTCTCCACAAAAAATTAAATTACAAAAGGAATTTAACTAGAGTTAGTATATCAAACTTAAAATGCTTTGAACCAAAGTTACTTACTCATTTTATAGTGCTTGAAGCACACCACATCTTTTTAGCTTTTCGATTCTTTCAACCTTTCTGATGTAGAAAAACTTCTTCCTAATATTTTGTCAAAACCTAACAAGTAATGCCCCTAAATTTAGAGGAGGGATGCTCTAAATTCCCAAATAAATTATTTGAGATTAGTTGAGATAGATATCAAAAAAAAAAAAAAAAAAAAAAAAACTAAATTCCTTAGGCCCCGTTTGATAACCATTTCGTTTTTGGTTTTCTGTTTTTGTTTTTAATATTTTAAAAACAGGTTTGTTTGA
>JBBMKA010005362.1:0-11625 GCA_037833695.1 Sechiopsis laciniata | reverse complement strand
TACCCCAAAATTGAAACGCAAGAGGCTCGGTAGCTAGGCCTCGGTTGGGCAGCGACAAGGAGAAGGCGAGCGAGGTTGCGCGACACGGCTCGAAGAGCTGCTGGGCGAACGGGATACTCGTGGGCTTGTGGAAAGGACACAGCAATGGCGCTACTACAACAAAGACGAGCGGGGCTGGGCTATCGAAATGCTGCGATCGTGAGGCTGGGCATGGAAACACGATCGAAAGGTTACGATTGCTGGTGGCATTCGCAGACGATCGACTGGGCGAGCCGTTACTTGCGTCTGCGATCGCCGAGGGCTGGATAGCGATAGTGCTCGGTTGAAGGTGTGCGTGCTACGATGGGTAAGCGTAGGGCTACGGAAAGGCAGGCGTTCGCGATGGTGAACTGTGAGTTGCAATGTGGAAGGCTCGATCTGGGCGAGGTCGAGTGATGGGTTGGACTACTCGATGAAGCTCTCGGTAGTTGAGGGCTTGGCGATGGTGATCGACGTGAAAGAGCTGCTCGGTGGTGAGGAATGGTTGACAATGAAGCTTGGTGATCGGTAAGGAGAAGAGGGAGGGCTCTCGGTAAATAGAAGAGGAAGAAAATAAGAGAAATCGAGAGGGGGAAGAAGAAATGCAGCTAGGGCTTTGGGATTTAGAGAAAAAAGGACGATTAAATAGATTCCTCAAGCGATCCCAGCTTCGAGTCCTGGCGAGGGAAAACTTAAACAACTATTTTATTCTCTTTAATCTCTTTTAACCAAAAAGACCTCCAAACTTCCCAAAAAGCAACACTAGCCCTGGAAACCTGAAATCGTAAAAGTAACCCAAACTCAGCAAATAACAGAAACAGCTCTGAACCCCGATTAATTACGAAACTAACCCTAAAGAAAAAATTACCAAAATGCCCCTAAAGGCTCAAACTACCCTAACGGCTCAACCAAACAACCAAATAAACAACCGAACATACCTCTGGAACCGAAATGGAAAAATGGGCCATTATAGGGTTACTATTTAGTAAGTAGTTAATCCCGCACTTCATTCGATCTAATGTTTGCTCCCGCATTCATTCAAAATAACTCAAACTCTCACTATAAGTCAATGCGTTAAAACAGTGCATCGTTCGCACTAGTGAAAAGTATATTCCTAAAATCTCCTTGATATGCAAGAGTCGTTGCACACAACCTAATGAGCATGCCTAGTATGCCTTTTACCACTCTCTCTTTCAAGGCAATCATTGAACAAGCTTATGTGGAAGGTGATAACTCTCAAGAATTGAGAGTTAAATGGCTAAGTATAATAGTATTTCGCGAGAACTTCGCTGCATTATGAAAAGAAACTGCTGATCCAGTTTGTTAAAGCGTAATATTTTTGGCGAAACGAAATATCCGATAGTTTTCTTATTAGGATTATATTTTAGAGGTTTCTATAGCAAAAAGTGCAAGAATACGTATCTTGTAAAGTTTTTCTTCATAAGACCTGATATTTCTATTTGGCTGCAGCATTCTTGAAAGCGAAGCATGATGATGCGCTGAAAGCATCCCTGAAGTGAAGAAATTCCCAACGAAGATTGGCGCTCGAAAAAATCTCTAAAGGAAGGATGCATGTCAAAGATCGAAGAGAGGCATTTCAATCTCATTCCTTGCTTATTAGCCACTCTGGCAAGAGCAGGCGACGCGGATCATGGAGAAGGGAATGTCAGAGGTGGAGCAGGAATAGCAAAGTAATGGAACAGAGTTTGTCAGGGGCACTATATATAGCAACCTTCATCTTTGAGGGCAAAGAATCGTGGATCGAGAGATCGAAATTGCAATTCTATTTTATGATCAGCATTTTATTCAAATGTCGCTGTCTGAACCTAGCTACGCTAGAGCGTTTTGCTTAGAGCTCTGATCAGTCAACCCCATTTATCATTGCTAGTGTAGAGTAGTTGTAGTTTCTTTCCCCAGTTGTTCAACAAGTTAGCTGTAGCATTTTTTTTACTGGAGTTCAAAGTACAACAGGAGCTGCGCTAAATCGTTGTTTTAGTGATTCCGACCAGGCTTTTTCCTTACTTTATTTCTCCTTTACTTGTATTTACTTTATTTTTGCTTAAACGCTTTTTGTGAACTCTTGCTATTTCCATCTATTGAAAGAAGATGTACTTTGAGTTATTTGTTGTTTCAAGTATTTTCTGCATCATGAGTAACTAAGTTAATTATCGGAAAGAATTAGACAAGTAAGGTAGTTCGTTGTAGCATAAGAGGTAGGGAGATGTCGAACTATAAATGCATGCTGAATTAATCTTAAGTAAATTTAGTATGATCAACCGTTTGTATTAACTTTGTTTCGTTTTCGAGAGAAAAGGAATAGAGCGAACTCGCATGGCATAACACTAGGGTTTGCATAGTTTTAGCTAGCAATTTAATTAACACTTAGAGATAAGGTTTTACTAGTGCTATTGGCTCCGTTGTCATTAAAATGCTAGAGCTTGAGAGAGCCCGAGTTAGAGCAAAACAGTAGTTCACATCTCACCATTACACCTCGTTCTGATACCCTTTAACCCGTTTCCCCAACCTAACCTCCTTCTGATACCCTTTAACCCGTTTAAGTACATGTCTATAGTCATTGCATCATTATCAATTCATTTTACCAACCATACTTCTTTTTCGCTTGAGCAATTTATTTCTGCGAACTTAGTTATAGATCCATCACAACTTTTATTCCTCGTTACCTTAACTCTTACTGTTAAGCCCAACTTGAATATAACGCAAAATCCTTATGGAGATGACTTTTACTTTCATTAAAAGTTGCCACAATAGAACTATGGACACTTGCACATTTTAGGTTTGAAAGATGCGCATGATTTGATTAAATTTTATATTTCACTGGAGCATAGTGAAGCGTACATCGTGTGGTCTTGCTGATCCCAATAGAAGGTTGGTCGACACTCGCTATTTAACTTGACTAACATGCTTCATTTAACAACTCTCTTGCATCCTAGTACATAATGACTACAAACCCATTTCCCCAACCTTTGCCTATGATCTTTAGCTCATCTTCGAGTTAAAAGAAATAGCAAGTATATTAAAAGC
This sequence comes from Sechiopsis laciniata, assembly GCA_037833695.1. Lineage (NCBI taxonomy): Eukaryota > Viridiplantae > Streptophyta > Magnoliopsida > Cucurbitales > Cucurbitaceae > Sechiopsis > Sechiopsis laciniata. The sequence goes on along the minus strand of JBBMKA010005362.1, from coordinate 8,565 downwards.
GAAAAACATTGCAACAACCATTCAATTCGATAGAATTACTTAGAATGGCCAACAATCCAAAACATCAGCGATTATGCTCTGCTATTCTACTAGGTTCTTTTGATGCGATGTGTACCGAAACGACGCTTTATGGTTTGTCTATTCTTCTGAATGCATTGCGATCTACTTGCTATTTTTTTGAAAATACAACATAAATTCAACGAAAATCTCTGATCTCAACATTCATTATAAAATGCTTTTATATTCAACTTTCTACTTCCAGAATCTTCTATTTCCCTATATTTCTATTTCAAACCCCAAGGCGTACAATATTGGATTTATAAAAAAAACTCCTATTTTAAAATCCTTCTAAGTCTGAAACGTATTATATATATGCCAATAACTTAAATTTCTATCAAAATAAAAGCTTAAATAACTCTTTTATTGAGAGTTATTAGTGTTTTATAGGCAAGAGTTAGCTTAATCAATGAGCATCGTAAGCTGTTTCATGGCCAATCCAGAAAGAGCACATTGAGATGCTTGTAAATGAATTTTTAAATATATTAGAGGAACAATTTCAAAAGGCTTGCTGACTATTGCTCAAACTCGTGTGCGTTAAATCCACACTCGCACAAGTATACGTAGTCTACAGTAAGTAATAAGTAAATTATCGATCTCCACATGGATTGTGATTCACTAAAAGCAGACTGTTTAGAATTAAATGGAACAAAAGGGTTTTTATTGGGTTTATAGTGAATTTAGGCAATGAAATTAAAAATAAGAAAATAGACAGGTTGAGAGAAAATGCACAGCTAAAGTACTCATGGAATGCGTTCGCAGTGTTACAAAGAAATATTGCAGTGAGGAAAAACTATCATACTTCACTTACCAAGTCAGCTTCATCCTTCATTCGTATTAAGTCCAACTTCTGTTGCAACTTAATGTAATTTAAATGGGCGTGGCGTATACAGTAGTTAAGTGTTGATTCCTAAACTCCATTCAAAGTATAAAAGTTTTCATGCTAACCTACAAACATGAAACTAGCCTTAGATCATTTCTCTTCGACTTACAATCTATTAGTTCGTGTGGATGGCCGTTCAACACTTGTTATTAAATTAACACCTAATTAACATGCTCTGGTTAAGTCCTCGCTAGATCTTTTTAACACATGTGCCGACTATTACACTTTTCCTTAGCGCTGCCTTAACGAATTTAGTTCATAATGCAAATGAAAAATACAAATAACGACATGGAAAACATCATGCTAAAATTGTATTAATAAATTGTAAAAATGAGTCTTAGCAAAAAAATTTGAAAACAATAAGAATGTCTGAAAAATAGGGTGTGAACTCTCCGTCTCTACTCTAAAAATTGGTTGTCTTGGTCTATATTACTTAGGCCCCTTGATTGAAACTTTCTATGTTGAGTGGCTGCTAAATTCTCTTGATAGATCTCCCTTGATTGATTTCGTCAATCACGTCTTTGCTATTTAAGGTAAGAATCTCATAATTATCGTAATTTGTCTCACTCGCAGTTGGATAGTTGACATTTGCTCTTATCTGATTCTTTTCTTATATGTTAGGTGAGACTTCCGTATCTGATCCGATCTATTGTTCCCACATCATTGCTTCCTATCAACATTTCTTCCATTTCTTCCTATCAACATTTCTTCCATTCTGCACTACTTCACTTTGGCTTCTGCTCTCCATCACATTCCTTTAGTATCTGTTCTGTATGAATCTTCTTGCAAAAATTTCTCATTAGTGCACAACTATCCTTTATCATGCATTCAGACTGAAAATTGAGAAATTTTCGCATTATAATTCATATTCCTTCATTTCTTTCCCTAATGTGTGAGCATTAGTCTTTTCCACCTTTTATTCACCTTTTCGCATTATATTTTAGCAATAACGTACAACAATGATCTTAATATACCTTAAATATTGACTCTATTTGAGAGTCATCACTTGTTGTACTCAAAAGGTCAAGATGATGATTTTAAAGTGTTTGGTTTCGTAGATTATGATTATGCTATTGACCAGATGCGATTGATTCTGCTATATATGTTTTTCGTTAAATTGATTCAACGCTAAGATGCTACTACTAACATCTAAGTTATCAAATTGTAGGTTATACACAAGTATAAGCAGTCGATTTGCGGCAAGTGATAAGTATTATTTTATCATTTTCCATAGGGATTGATATCTAGAGTAAACTTTATTAACTCAAGAGACGAAAAGAAAGTAAAACCAGGTTGTTAGTTGGCTTGGTTGTGAATTTTGTAAAGATAAAAATGCAATGGAAATAAATGCAGGCATAGGTGAAATACTACTGAAGAAGATGCAAATTATGGGCTAGTGGCAAGTTAAATATCATGCTTCCCTACGCTAATGTATGCTTCCGCATCCATTGATTTATGTCGAACCCAACTAATGCTACAATTCTTCATACTGGGTTTCAGGTGATGCATGCATTAGTAAGGTTATTCCTAACTCTTCGAACATGCTAGAGACCGCGCATTGACCTAATGTACTTTACTGGACCTTCTGCCAGTGCTCTCTTTCGAGTTAGCTGACGATTCGCATTCGAGGGTAGCTAGTCGAGCATTCTTAAATTTAAATGCAACATCATAAAATTCAACCTCCCTTGCAAATCCTAACATGTATTGTACACCATATTTCACCCAATGCTAAAAATTATGAAAACATAATAACAGATGTAAAAGTTTCAAAGTGTGAAAATGTCATTAATAAATTGTCTAAGCTACACTACTCCTACTACAAAAAACAATAAATTGAAATGGTGCGGTTGTTGTAGATGAGCAGTCTTCGTTGTTAATGGTTTCCACTAGCACTATCTGATTATCCTCCTCTAGCAGTAGATTGCTACGAGTGAAGTGACTCCTGGCCAATCGACTAGATCCTTCATTCAGGATTCTAGTGCTCCTAAAATAGGATCAGATTACTTGGTGAGTTAGTTCAGAAGATTCTAGTATCGTATTCATCAATGCTTGATTTCTTGATTTAAGCTGGAATCTCTTGAGTCATGTCGAATTTCATGCTAAGTAATTATCTGTTCTTTCCTTGTCGGCGTGATTCTCCGAATGCAGTTGTCTTTTGAATGCGTTGTCTTGCTTTTGTCTCTCTCTTTGTTGCATTCCGTAAAGCTTCTATCTTCTGTATTTCAATTTTCGCGTCCCTGCATTGCATAAGCATATATTAGCATAATTTAATCTCCTTTTTATGCAGATAATGCGATACTAACCCTTTTAATGCTATTTGGAAAATGCGTGCGACTACTAACAGTTTTTGCTTGCCTTTTGCTCTTTATCTTTTAATTATTAAACCCCCGAACTTGAATTATTGCTTGTCCTAACTAATGTATGGACTACCTATTAGCATTTTATTCTTCTAAATAAGTTTTTTCTATTAAGCTCAACTCTAGAAGGTCTTATCGCATTCTTTATAACCTTGATTCAAAACTTCGTTTTCTCTTCAATTCTCAAACTTTCCTAAAGACTTAGGTTTGCTTCAAATTCCTTCTTATCGTGACTGACAGATTGTTCCTCATTATAATTATTTTCCATTGCCCGATCTATTGTACTCAACCACTTCTAAAACTAAGGTTGCCCAACACATTTTGTCAAAGCTGCTATTTAGATCCTCGGATCCCTCAAGGATTTTTGCTTTTTCTTTACGTATTCCTTTTGGGTTGCATTCATATATACAATTATTTAGTTCTTAGGATGAATTACTTGACGTAAAGCATTTCATCTAAGCAAAAAAATTTCCAAGCTTGCGCTTTTGGTAGACAGCGAAATGCTCTGAGAATTCCTACGGCTATTTGCTCTTTTATGTTTTTTATTTTGTCAAGAATGTGTTGATATTTATTTTGTACAGCTTTTTTTCACTTTATTTTCTCTCTTCTATACACTATTTAGGCTTGCCCTCACCCTAATCTTAAAATCTCCATCGTCCCTAATGAAGGCAAGGCTTAGTTCCCCCAAACTTAATCATTTCCATCGTTGAGATACTCTATTTCAAGCTCTAGGACTTCCTCATAAATTTTGGTTCTTTTTGTGATGTACGATAAGGACAACTTTGTTGCTCGGTTTGATTCTAAGGGAATTTAAGAATTCTTCTAAGTTAAAGTGAATTTCATATTAAAATTAAAATTTTTTGCAAAAATAATTCAGCGCTGCTTTTTTAAAGAAAATATGGACTTCCTATTATAAGTTTAAATTAAAAGATAGAAACAAAATCGAATCCTAATTCAAATGAAATGTATGCATTAATTAAAGGTAAATAATTGCTGAAAAGGGAAAGTTAAGAGAGTGAGACTTCCATACATTTTTCCGCATTGCCTTTGCTACAGTCTGCATTCAATAGGTGCACTAGAAATTCTGGCCATTGAGAATAAACTTCCAGTGCTACTACTTTCTTCATGAATAGCTCATCGCGCCTACTCGCGTATGTCCAATAGCTTTGCATTTCAGCAAAGTCTTGGTCAATTCTTTGTGTCAGCTCGACTATTGACAACACCTCCTTGTTGCACTACACTTCAACTTCGTTGGACTTGCTGGGTAGATGCGTATAACATCATCGCGAAGTTTTGGTCGGACACCTTGATCAATGTACAATTTCGTTATAGAGAACGAGAAGTACATCTTATCATATATCTTTTCAGCGCAACGCTGGATTTGCGTTTCTAATATTTGTCCAAGGTTAATGCACTTCCCATTCTCAACTGCATAGAGCAGCAGTGCTTAATCTCTCCTAATCGGATTCACATTGGCTGATGGAATGATTAGCATTTTTATGAGGCTCAGCCAATTGAAAAGGTCTCTCGTAACCCAAAAGGATTGGAATAATATCGGGACATTCCATTCTGTTCCTACTGCTCTTATCACCTCTAAACAATCTTGTAATTTCTCCTCTGTTGGTAATTCCAGTAATTTCATACAATATGTTCCAGGAACATCAGGTAGTACGAATGCTTTATTCCACGCGAGTGCTCGATAATCTATTAATTGACCTTCTACCCTTGAGAAGAATGGTTTTTCTTCGTTCATGTTTGCATAAAACTACTGCACCCACTCTGGTCTCGCATTCTTATCTGGTTTGAAATTTGTTGTCCATCCTAAATGGGCAATTCTCTTAACGGTTTCCTTTGAGATTCCCTCCATTCCTTGTTCACGCTCAAATCCTTTATTCTTCAATGATATATAACGGTCATCGACATTGATAGACCCAAAGGTTATACCTTCTTTTACTGCTCTGATCTTGCTTCTCGTCTTTATGCTTGGAATTTCTAGTAACGACCTTGCTTTCATGGATTGTATTCTGACATTGAAAAACTTTGGAGACTGTTGTTTTACCTTGATTAGCACTTCTTTCTACTCTTCCTCCTCACATGGTTCTCTTTCCTCGGGATCCTCTTCAGTGGATTCCTCTACTTCATCCTCAAACTCATTTTTTATTGCCCTCTCTGCCTGTTTAGCCACTTTTTGTCGCAAATAATCATTTACCAATTTGTTTGCCAATTAGATATACCTCGTCGAGATAGTAGTATTTCATCCTTACTGCTTACAGTAACATATTGAGTGTCAGCTGATGGCTTTCCATTCCAAACTTTCATGTCAAATGTCAGTACGTATTTTCTTCGTGCTCATACCTTGATTCATCATAAGGCAATTTCTTAACTCCTCGTCTTGGAGACGCTGAGTTTTGAACTCACTTTCGATCATTGCCTACCTTACCTTTGCCTGACTTCCTAAACGATTTATGAACTGGGGCCATTAGTAGGGTCAAGAAAATAGTAAGGGCTTGCTAGGTTTGTTTATGCTAAGGGAGGCTGTGAGTTTCTACTATTCTTTCCAGGGTATTTATAACATTTTCAAATCCTCACTCCCTCGCAAAAATTAAGGAAACTTGTAAAGAAGGAAAATTTTAATTTCAAGGATCTTGCTCTAATTTTTGCACCATTCCTTACTTCTGTCTAATGAAATGGAAATGATACTAACAAGGAAAACTTAATAAAGGAAAATTTCTATTCTTATAACTGAAAAAAGAAAAATTGCTGAAATAATGCACAAAGTCATAAATATCAATATTCGCATTCCAGAAATGCTACATGCCTTTAGGCGAAACCTTTGTGCTAATGATAGCTCTAAATAATAGCTTTAATTAGATCCATAAACTACTGCATTTCTTTTGATTTGGAAGAATCAAATTGCATTTAAGGGTAAATAAACAATGGGGTTAAGAGCTGATGGGTTGTGATTCCGATCCTAATATAATATTCTATGATTAATTCAAAGTTAACTTAACCTAAGTGTAACTCAAAATCGCTTACGTTGCAAGTATACGTGGTCGAGAATTACAGCAAGTAATAAGAATATAATTTTATCGATCCCACAGAAATTGATGTTTAGAGATAATGCTATTAAGTTAGAGTCGTGCATAAAAGTAAAATATGTGTGTTTAAGTTGTTGTGGTTTGGTTGAAATGCAGTCATGTAAACAATAAGATGCTGAAATTAAATATGATGCAATGAGTAATGCTAAACTAACAATCCTAGAGCATTCTAAGCGCGCGGACTAGTCAACGAGAGTATTGCTTCCCTAACAAATAAGTACTCCCGCACTTAATGATCTATGGCAGAACCAGCTTTCGCTATGAACTCCATACTTGGCAACAGGGCAACGTAGGCATTAGTGAGGTTATTCCTAACACTCTAAGTGGTGGACAGACGTTCACATAACCTAATGTAGCATAATGGTCAACATGTGGTTTCTTCTTCCGTTCTCACCACAAGGTATACATGTGGGTAGCTAAGCAACGCATATGTATAAAGATTAACTTGCAGCAGTGTAAAACTCAATGACCTATGCTCCTAGCATACTTCTATTTATGAATAGTAAACATAAACACCTACAGCGAAGCTATAGAGATAAACATCAAATAGAAGGTAAACCAGATGATTTTATTGCAACTAAGAAATGTTCAAATCTACAAACTACTCATAATAAAACAGTAAAATGGAATTGGCACAACTGAAGGTGTGCAGTCTCCTTGTCATCAGCTCCTATGACACCACCCATTGCTTCTCTCAGCGATAGGCTTCATGGCCGACCGCCAGCTTAACTTCCTTGGCTCCCTGTCTTCGTATTTATAGGTTTGAATTACTTGACCACCAAGTCGAGGTGAGCCGTGAAATCTTCATGAATGCAGCATTCCTTGATTTTTGTCAGAATTTATTTGATTGACGCCGCCTTGATTACTTGATTGATTCTTGATTATTTCCTTGTTAGAGTATCTATTCCGAGCGTGTTTTTATTTTAAATTTGCACCTTTTTGCACTGTTACTCATCGTTCGCACCGATTGCCCTTTTCCGTGGTGTAATTAATAAGTCCTGTCATTAGCATTGATTATAGACGCACACCCACTTGCAACTCCCCCGATTCCGTCTGCACACTCGCACGCACGCCCACTTGCAATGCCCCAGATCCATTACAGCTCCAGCGACCCTAGCACCAGCGCTGCCTTTCCTTGCAGCAGCGTGTCTTCGTCCATCGCTTCATTGAGCGACCGTGTCCTTGCCGAGCCTGTCCATTTAGGATTGTTGGGTAACCTCCATTCTCCGTGTTCCTGTTTTGATTATTTGAGCTAGATTATTATTGATTAAATAGTATTAATTATTGTAGGTTGTATTAGCTGGTTGGTGTTGGTATCTGCAACTCAAAGAGCAAATTATTGTCTGTTCTATGTTTCTGGTCAAGTAAGGATTTCCTACCTGGGCTGTGTGGACCCTGCATTTGTTAATCACGGATTATATCTGTTGCTTATGTGTTACTATTTTCAAGCATGTATAGGTAGTAACCTGTTGAGATGACGACCTGTTTATGTGTCTAGCATGTTTCAGTTCCATGAATATTGATATAGTATCCTGCTAGGAATGACTGCTATTTATCGTTGCTAGTTGGTATTTGCTAGAGAACTGAGCATGTAGAATTTCTTATAATTGTATCCTGTTAGGTTGTTGTCATCTAGAGGCTTTGAGGGGACGTGATGTAACATGCTACTTTCTCAGGCCCAGGGATGTGATGTAACATGCCGCCCCTGGTATAGCCTAGTTTCGAGGCCTGCTAGAGTGGGATTCTGATCATGGTGTAAGCCTACCATGGGAGTTTCCTTAGCTTCAGGTGTTGGGTGTGAACAGTGTTCGTTAAATTCACACGTGTCTTTTTTTTGTTAATATTTTTAAGTACGGTCCACAGGAAATATAGCTTCTCCTAAGCGAAGTGAAATCCAGCGATGACGAGTGTGTGAATCTCTGTGACGCGCAAGTGTACGCGGTCAAATTGTAGCAAGTTTTAATAAGTACAGGTCATTCTCCTCAGGGATTCTTCGCTATGTTTTATAGTCGTTTTCGCGCATGAGTCAGAACGGTAACCAATTGATAGAAGTAGATTTTCTTAGGGTGGAAAAATAAAATTTGCAAACTTTCAAAACACGAAGATTAAATAATAACAAGTATCGGAGGGATGTAGGGTTTTCGGACATTTCGCCTCAGCGAAGGGAAGA
>JBBMKA010005361.1:0-11627 GCA_037833695.1 Sechiopsis laciniata | reverse complement strand
TGCCAGAGCTCAGTCAGACCCAGACAGTGAGTTTTCAATTGCTCGGTTGGAGCTTTGTTGTCAGTTGCCAAGCCAGGTTAGTTTTGCAGCAATCTTCAAGTTGGCCTGGAGGTGCAACTTAAGGTTGAGCCTGGTTGCATGTAAGGTGCTGCTTTAGTGATTGTTGATTTCAAATAGAATTTATCTTTTCAACTCAAGTGATTGTTTATCACTTTTACCTGGACGCGACGTTGAGAGGTGATAGTATTTTCTATCCTTGGTTTGTTCCTTTTGGTAAATAGCTACAATTCGGTTGTGAGTAGATAGAAACCTTTGTCCTTGAAAGAGTTAAAGTTTGTGACTGTTAAGCTCGAGTGATGGTTGTTCTACCAACAGGTGGTGAATGGTTAGTTCAAGAGCTTTTTGTTGATTTGCTAAAAGTTGGTTGACCTTTTAAGGTTTTGGACGTCCTCTTGTTTCAGTCGAGGTTCGTTGTTGCTCAATGCGCGTCAGTTTCAAGTCTTGACTTGAGAGGAAGCCTTGCTAGTTGTGTTGTACCTGACCCTAGTGGTTCGTTGTTTTAAGGATTGTGTTAGCAGCTTGTTAGTACTTGATCAGGATGTTTCATGCTTAATGTTTATAGTTTCGTGGTACGTTAAGCTTTAAAAGGAGGAAGTCTTTTGGACTAAGGGTCTTGCTGCGTTGCAGCATAGTTTGACTTAAGCCAGTTCGACAGTTTTGGAGGGAACAAGTGGATGTGTAGTGTTCAGGGTTGTTTCCCAGCTGGTTTGGGTTGTGTTTGAATGCAACTTGGTAAGGTGAGGGTGTACGCTTCATGTTAGTTGAAGCCTTTGACAGAAAGTTACCCGACTCTTGTTGTGGAGTTGGCTGCGGTTTCCTTTGGCACTGAGAATTTTAGAGACACCACCCATGTGATGTGAGGTTTCAGCTGTTTACTGATCGCCAGAGCCTTAAGCACTCTTTCACCCAGAAGAAGTTAAACATGAGACAAAGGAGCCGACTGTGAGATATTGTATCACCCGAGAAAGGCCAATGTTGTGGTTGATGCGTTGAGTTCTCATGTTCATTGTGGAAGAGTTCGAGCGAGCTGGTATTGCAGTGTTGTTAGGAGATGTTACTGCCAGGGTAGCCTAGTTGACAATTCAACCGTCGTTTAAGTAGAGGATCATTGATGGCCAGCTGAGTGATCCCAAGATGAAAAGGTTGGCTTGAGAGAGAGATCAGGAGGATGGGGATTTTGTTTCATTCTAGCACCAGACATAGGTTTGAGGTTTAGAGGTCGGGTGTGTGTCCCAGCTGACGCCGGACTGCGAGCCGAGTTACTTGTAGAGGCACGTAGCTTTCCGTTTACTTGGCACCCAGAAGGTACCAAGATGTATCAGGTTCTCAAGCAGACATTCTGGTAAATGGATATGAAAAGAGTTTTTCCTGAGTTTGTTAGCCGGTGTCTCACTTGTCAGCAAGTGAAGGCTTCCAGATAGAAACCGGCAGGTTTGTTGCAACCGTTAAGTGTGCCTTGTGGAAGTGGAAAGAGATTTCGATGGATTTTATTTTTGGGTGCCGAGGAAGCCGATAGGGTTTACTCAGATCTGGTTGTTGTAGACAGGCTGACTAAGAGTGCACACTTCATCTTCGGTAGGGTTAACTATACTGTGGAGTAGTGGGCACAGCTATTTTTGGATCGGATCATCCGGTACCATAGGGTACCGGTGAGGAATGTTTCAGATCGTGACTCTCGGTTCACTTCATGCTTTTGGAGAGCGCTCCAGAAGGGTTTGGGAACGGAATACAGCTTCAGTATTACTTTTCACCCTCAGATAGATGGTCAGACAGAGAGGGTGAACCAGATTCTCGCGGTTATGCTACGAGCCGGTGTTTTAGACTTCCTAGGCAGTTGGGATCAGTTCCTGCTTTTGGTTGAGTTTTCCTACAATAAGAGTTATCAGTCGACGATTCAGATGGCTCCGTTGAGGCTTTGTATAGTAAACGGTGTAGATCTCCAGTGTTCTGGGAAGAGGTTGGTGAAAGACAGGTTTTGGAGCCTGAGCCGTTACAGATGACTAGCAACGTAGTGCAGAAGATCAGGACTCGTATGATGACAGCGTAGAGTAGGCAGAAGGGTTATACCGATGTTCGGCATAGAGATCTGGAGTTTGAGGTTGGCCAGCAATTATTTCTGAAAGTAGCGCTATTGCGTGGAGTTTTAAGGTTTGGTAAGCGGAGAAGTTGAGTTCCCGAGTTTGTAGGACCCTTTGCAATCCTTGAGCGGATCAGATTTGTGGCTTATCGTTTGGCTTTGCCCCGTCATTAGTAGTAGTGCACAACGTTGTCCTCGTGTCAATGTTTCATCTGGTTGTGGCAGATCCTTCTCAAGTTGTGGACTTTGAGCCGTTAAAGCTGTTAGAGGTTTTGAGCTTCGAGGAGAAGCCAGTACAGACTTTAGCCAGGATTGCAAGATTTTGTGTAGCAGTGAGATTAACTTGGTCAAGTTTAGTGGAGGAATCAAAAGACAGAGGGAGCTACTTGGGAATAGAGGTTGTTGAGGACTTTTGCCCGGAGTTGTTTTGGTCTTAGGGACTTTCGGGGACGAAAGTCATAAAAGGAGGGAGTATTGTAATGGCCTAGTTTTGCATTTTGGTTTTCCTAGTATGTTCGTTTGTTGATTGGGTTGTTCGGTTGGGCCGTTAGGGCAGTTTGAGCCTCTAGGGGCATTTTGGTAATTTTGCCTTTAGGGGTAGTCTCGTAATTATCCAGGGTTTCGAGACCTTTCTATTTTTCCTGAGTTTAGGTTTTCCTTCAATTTTAGGTTTCTAGAGCTAGTGTTGCTGTTTGAGGAGTTTAGAGACTCTTTTGGTTAAAAAAGGGAAAAGAAAGAAAAATGTGACTTCGCTAGGACTCGAAGCCAGAACCCCCTTGAGGACACGTGTCGCAATCCCGTGGAGTCCTCCTTATTTTTTTCCAAGATCATAAATACATAGCTGCCTTCTCATTTGTCTTCATAATTTCATTATCTCTTTCTCTTTTTCTCTCTACTTCTTCACCTTTTGCCGAAGTCAAGTCTCCTCGCTGCTTTCAACCTTCGCCAATCCGAGCAGCCACCACCAGTAGCTCCTCGCGAATGCCAACCCCATAGAGTCTCATTGCAAGGCCTCGCAGCCCTCGCCATCGCTGTCCTCTCACCATACCGCTCGCCCTTTGTCCTTGTCGCACGGTACCGCCAAGCCTTTTTTCCCTAGCAAGCCCTTCGCCACAGCGAGACGTCTGCCCTTCGCCCAACCCTGCGGATCCGTTCACCATGCTGCTCGCCCTCCAGCCGCGGCGTCACTGCGAGCAATCTGTTTGTCCAGCAGCTCACCTAGCCGTCCGCTCGTCTCGCCTCACAAGCCTTCGCCCAGCTGCGTGCAGTGTTTCGTCCTACTAAGGTTTGTCGCTCGTCATCGCCTGTACACACTGCTCGTGCCGCACAACCTTGCAGCTGCGAGCCTCGCCCTGCCAGACGCAGCCCTTCCCCTTCACTTTCGCCGAGGCCGTGTTGCCGAGCCTGTCCTTCTCAGTTTTGGGTAATTCCTTGTTCCAAGCCTTGTGAGTTGGTTGCCTAGTTAGTGAACTGCTTAGATATTAATTATGTTTGCTTGTTATCATTATTTGCCTAGGTTGTTTATCCGTTGGTTCTGCAGCTCAAGGAGCATTTTCTGTTTGTTGTATTTCTGCTTGTACCAGGTAAGGATTTCTTGCCGGGGTTGTGTGGACCCTGCGAGACTTCTTTGATTGCATTATTGTTTACTTGCTTTACTGTTACGAGCATGTTTAGTGGATAGGAACTTTTATGTTGATCTGTTCTACTACCATGTTTGACTCTTGTTTTCACATGTTAGTGCCATGCTAGGTTTGTTCTTCCAACATGCTTGATTCCTATTTTAATCTTGTAGTACCATGCTAGGGTTATGTGTTGTTGAGCACGTTTGAATGATAAGAAATAGGGTTGGGATTCTTAGATAGAACTTGTTAGATTGTCATTATCTAAAGGCTGAGAGTGGACCAACGTACGTGTCCCCACCGGTCGGGCTGTGAGGACAGATTCCTTACCCCCCAGCAGCTGGGTGTGGAGTACCTACCACACCGACATAAGCCTAGTTTGTACCCTGCTAGAGCAAAACCCTACCAAAGGTGTAAGCCTGCCTTGGCCGGTTCTTAGCTTCAGGCGTCGGTGGTATTCAGGCTGCTATAGTCAAGTGTCAAGGGTCTTGCACTACTGTAGATCAGTGACACCGCTTCCGAGTCTTTAGGCATGCGTACCTGGACTGCCGTAGTATATCCCTAGGCCCCCACATTTATGCAGTTTACAGCAGCATGCGATGTGCGCGCACACTCGTTAGGCACCGGGCAGAGAGCTCCCTCGGGCTAATGTTCGTGAGTACACCACTTTCTTTCCGAGTCTAGAGCCAGTACTGGGTACTCTCTCGGATGTCCCAGGACCAGTTTGGAGAACTGGTCAAGACCAGCTATTGAGCGGTCGCTTAGGCCGAAGGTAAGAGACCTTCGAGGATATCTATTTTGGGATAAGCTTTTGAGTTGGTCATTTGGCCGAGGATAGAGACCCTCGAGGATATCTGTTCAGGGTCAGTTATTGAGCTGCCCACTTGGCCGGGAGTTACAGACTTTGGAAGACCTAGGAGATTTATGGACATCTCGTTTCGGGGTTCTGTGTTGATACTTGTTTGCTTGTATACTTGGATGCTAGATGATGCGTTGTTTCATACTGTACCCTGGTTGGGGATTCTTACTGAGTGCCTTTGTACTCACCCTTATTTTCTGTGGTTTTCCACCAGATAACTTGAGACAGCACTAGGACGGCTAGCGGAGGGAGCTGTATGATCATGGGAGCCGCTGACACTCTTTTTTTTATTTATTTATTTGATTATTCAACATTTAGTTGGACACGAAGTCCTTAGTAGGATTTTTGCATATTGTGCTATACACTGTTTATGAATGTTTGAATCAAATACTGGCCAGAAACTTATTTTGTTTTAACGATGGAATATTTTAATTTCAAAGCACTCTGATTTGTATACTTTATCTTAAATGTGTTTTATGCATGCATACTGAGTAAGGACCAGGTTTAGGTTCATTTTTAGGTCGGGTCCTTACAGAGATCTTTTATGTGGACACAAAGTGCAAGATTTAAAATTTTACGAATACTATGTTTTTGGGAAACAGTGCCATAGTAAGTTTCTAAAGGGAATCCACTGTACCAGGGGTACACTTGATTATATCCACGCTGATTGTTGGGTTCTTTATCGAGTTGAATCAGTTGGAGATAGCAGGTATTTTTTGTCTATTATTGATGATTTTTCAAGAATGACTTGGATTTTCATGATGAAGCAGAAAAATGAAGCGTTCAAGAATTTCAGATAGTAGAAGGTTCTAGTGGAAAATCAAACAGGGAAGAAGGTCAAGAGATTTCGAACTAATAATGGCCTTGAGTTTTGCAGTTCTGAATTCAATGAATTCTACAAAAATGAAGGAATTGTTCGGCATCATACTATCAGGGACACACCTCAACAGAATGGGGTAGCGGAACGTACGAACCAAACTTTACTGGAGAAAGCAAGATGCATGCTCTCTAATGCTGGGTTAACTAGAAGATTCTAGGCAGAAGTAGTGAATACAGCGTGCTATCTGATCAATCATGGGCCTCATACAGGTATTGACTGTAAAACACCATACGAGGTATGGTCTAGTAAGCCTGCAGATTACTCTTTGTTAAAAGTTTTTTGTTGTAATGTTTAGTATCATGTCAGTGAAAGAAAGTTAGAGCCTAGAGCCAAGAAGAGTGTTTTTGTAGATTATGGTAATAGAGTTGAGGGATAATATAGTTTCCTTCTGAAAATAAAGTTATCCTCAGTTGAAATGTTACCTTTGATGAAAACTCTAAATGTAACTCCATTGTGCAGTCCACAATTGTAGGGAAAATTGGTGGTGTTGATGAATAGGTGGAGCTGGAATTCAGTTCTAACAGAGATGAATTACAGCACCAAGGTGGAGAATTAGATCAACATGCTGCTATAAATGAGTCAGATATGCCTACTGTTTAGTCAGGTTTGCTTGATCAGCCAGATACTACTACAGAAACTGATACCACTGATCAATCTTCTAGTATGGAAATCAGAAATTCGAGTATAGCTCTTAATAGAGCTAGAAGAACTAGTGTTCGAGCTCTAGTCAGATATGTTTTGAGGATATGGTTGTTTATACACTACAAGTCGTTGAAGAGGTGGATACTTATGAACCGTCTACCTACAAAGATGTTGTTTCATGTAGTGAGTAAAAAAAGTGGCTTGCTGCAATGGGTGATGAAATGGAGTCTCTGGATAAGAATCAGACCTGGCAGTTAGTCAAACGACCAAAAGAAAGCAAGATTGTGACTTGCAAGTGGGTTTTCAAGAAAAAGGAAGGAATATCGCCTATAGAGGGATTAAAGTATAAAGCTCGTGTAGCTGCAAGAGGGTTCACTTAGAGGGAGGGTGTTAACTATAATGAGATATTCTCACCATTAGTTAGACACACTTCTATCAGGGTGCTACTAGTTATGGTAGCACATTAGGATTTAGAACTTAAGCAACTATATGTGAAGACAGCTTATCTGCATGGAGAGTTGGATAAAGAGATTTATATGACCCAACCAAAGGGATTTCAGTGTCCAGGAAAAGAAAACTATGTTTGCATGCGGAAAAAGTTCTTATATGGACTGAAGCAATCTCTAAGGCAGTGGTACTAGAAGTTTGACAACTTTATGATTGAGCTCGGCTATAGTAGAAATCCGTATGATTGT
Organism: Sechiopsis laciniata; assembly: GCA_037833695.1. NCBI lineage: Eukaryota > Viridiplantae > Streptophyta > Magnoliopsida > Cucurbitales > Cucurbitaceae > Sechiopsis > Sechiopsis laciniata. The sequence continues at coordinate 4,795 of JBBMKA010005361.1, read as the reverse complement.
TGTGTGTATCACGATAAGTGCAAAGATGGTTTAATCATCTATCTGGTTCTATATGTAGATGACATAGCTGCAAAGTTGAAATTTGATATTCAAAGGTTGAAAGATTTGCTGAGTGCTGAGTTTGAGATGAAAGATATGGGTGCTGCTCAGAAAATCTTGGGTATGGAGATTATAGGGAAAGAGAAAATAAGAAACTCTTCTTGTCACAGAAGGGTTATATTCAAAAGATTTTGTCAAGATTTGGCATGTCATAAGCGAAGCCTATAAATACCCAAAGTGCTGCTAATATTCGGTTATCCTCAGAATTTGCACCGTAATCTGAAGCTGAGAAGGAAAACATATCCTGCATTCCTTATGCTAGTGCAGTTGGTAGCTTAACGTATGCTATGGTTTGCACCAGACCTGACTTCGCCCATGTTGTTAGTGTTGTCAGTCGATATATGAGCCAACCTGGTAAAGAACACTGGCAGGCTGTGAAGAGGATTTTTTGTTACCTTAGAGGTACATCTAATGTTGGTCATATTTATGGGAATGAGACGCAATGCTTAGTGACTAGTTATTCTGACTCTGACTATGCTGGGGTTGTTGACAGTAGAAGATCAATGACTGGTAATGTTTTCACTTTGGTGGTTCTGTTTTGAGTTGGAAGGCTACTTTGCAACCTACAATGACTTTGTCTACAACTTAGGTAGAGTATATGGCATTGACAGAAGCTGCTAAAGAAGGAATCTGGTAGAAAGGATTAGTCAGTGATCTTGATCTGCATCATGATCACGCAGTAGTGTATTGCGATAGTTTAAGTGCTATATGCCTTGCAAAGGATCAGGTTCATCATGAAAGAACTAAGCACATAGATGTGCGATATCACTTTCTGCAAAATGAAAAAAGGATAAAGGTTCTGAAAAAGGGCACTGCTTATAATCATGCTAATATGTTCACCAAGGCAGTGTCGCATGGCAAGTTTCAGCATTGTCTGGACTTGCTGAACATTTATACTAGGAGACCATTTGAGGCAGGGAGAAGCATCTCAGTTTGTTGTGCGCCTGGTATACATCTGTTTTTGGTATTCATCTGAATCTGGTATACATTTGAACCTAGAATACATCTTAGTCTGGTATGCATTTGGCATACATCTAGTATACTAGTGCTGGTACAATTTGTTGCATTTAAAGGAGAGTTCAAGTCAAGTTGGAGATTTGTTGAGTTATGTCTTGAATGCATTAATGCCCTGCGATTAGTAGTCGGGGGTCTCGCATGCGTGAATGCATCTGCATTCGCTTAACGCATCCCATGCACAAATGCATCTTGCATTGAAGCATATTGCTGCAATGCGTTCTGCATGTGTTTACGCATCCGCATTCTGTTTAATGCTTATGCATTTTGTAATAAGGTTTAATGAGAGTGCATATATAAACTCAAATTAAACCCTAGCCGTTTATGACATTCATTCTGTAATTCTATACTCTGTAATTTGCCTCTCTCAATACAATTGTCTCCCTCTCTACCCGAGGACTAGCTAACACAACGTTAGTGAACCACGTAAATCCTGTGTTGTTTCTTCTTCTCTCTCGCGTTTTATTTATTCTTCGATTGGGATGTTGATTGCCGTTTTCATAACAAAACAATTGTTTAAATAATCGACTTCAAGGAACAGTCCGAGAAAGAGCTACCATAAATACAAGAGCTACATCCATTGCAACAGATCACAAATTTGCGGATCCCAAGCATCACAAACCAAAAGAGCTGTGCCTATGAAAAGAGCAAAGAAACAAGGATGTAAGATGTATAACAGGTATTTACCTGTCCAATTGCCAAACAAGAAACGAACATTGATCGCGCCATTGATCTTCCACCGTGAGTGATTGATAATGGTGTTGTATAAAACATGGATGTAATGTCGGCTCTGGAAAATGTTTTTTTGAAGGAAGGTCTCCGACAAGGTGGAGATTGCTACACTAAAATATTTTTTTCCTAACAAAGAAATGGAAGAAAAAGAATATTTTTTTCTTAATTTCGTAAAAAGTTTTTTTTTTCTTTCGCTTGCCAAATTTTATAAAATTTTGTTTCATAATAGTTTGTTTTATATATTTTTTAAATATTAACAACTTAGAAATATAAAATAACAAAGTATCATTTTAGTCTATGTATTTTTTATTTTGTTGTATTTTGATTATTTCACTTTTAAATATTAACTTTTAATCTTTATAACTTTAATAAAATTAAAATATAGTATTTGTTGTAAATTTATTGTCATCTTTCATTTGCATTTTTTTATTAGTTTTTTGTTTTATAATTTTAGAAATATATTTACACTTAAACTTTTTATTTTAAAAAAAACCATGAAACTTTTTATGAATTAAAAGTATTTTTATTATTTCATAAAATCTTTTATAAGATAATTCATTTTAAGATGGAATCTTCGAATTAAATTGAATTTCAACTCATCAACCAAGGCAACATCACCAACAGTTTCATAGAGTTAAAACTATTTTTAAAAAGAAATATTTAGAGATTGGTATTAGTAGTGGGTTGAGTTATAAGTTGGATGTGAAGTTTGATGGAGTTTAATTTAGAGTTTGACAAAAGTTTTGATAAATGGCTAAAAGGGATTAAGACTCATGAATCTTGGTTCAGTAAGTTCAATTTTGTTTCAAACTAAAAACTCAATAGTCAATCAATAGATTTACATTAAGTGTGATTACTTACTTCAATCATTAGACTCATGACTTCAATCAATATCAAGGATTATCAATTAACTTAAATCAAGAACTTCAACCCCCAAGAGCAATCTATATTAGAGATTGTATGTGACAAATAAAATTTCAACCATCAACAAAATCATAAACTATCAAATTTTAAAAATTGAGATACAAAATTATCGTTTAGACTTCAACTAGTTTGTCAATTACACTATTGAGTTGAATAAGAAATTTAGATGTTTGTTTTATACATTCTAAACTTCAATAAATATCATTAATTTAAACTTATGTAGGTATCAGTTAGTGACACTAATTTTGACGATAAAATTGGTGATCAATCGATGAAATGAACAAAGACTAAAGTTGGTTGAATGGCTTGATTGAAGACTTATGTTTCAATCAATAGATTAATTGTGACTAATCAATAGACTTGTAAATTCAATTATTAAACTATAGTTAATAATTTCAAATCCATGACACTAATTGAAGTTAAAATCACTAATGAAGAATAATCAATGGGCTTCAATGAGTTTGTCAGATACACGATAGACTTTTGGATACTTATTACATTGTACATTATGTTCTCAATAGTCATTAACCCGTGTTTTCATTGACTGTCATAATTAGTATAATTGATTGAAATCATTAAATTTGGGATGTTTTTTTTTTTTTTTTTGTAATTCCACTATGACCGCCCATTTTTTGTCATTTCTAGACTTTTTTATTATTATTATTATTATTTTAATTTGGACATTGATAAAATTGTTTTAGATTTTTTTTTTTTATTATTCTTGAAAAAGCCCGTTTTCAAGAGTATATATATATTTTTAGTTTTCAAAATTTGATCTAGTTTTTATAAATTATGAGCAGAAAGCGAATAAGAATTAAAAATAACTATTAAGTACAAAAACTGGATAATTGTACTTAAAAAAAAAACGAAATAATTTGTTGGAATTTTTTTAGGAATAGGCTAAATTCAAAAAATATTTATAATACTAGGCAAAAAAAAAAAAAAAAAATTAACAATCATAGTTATAAGTATTAATAATTATACAATATTATAAATTGTTATATAGTATTATTAATAATAATATTATATTAATAAATAATAGTGTACTAATAACCTATAATATTGTATTAATAAGACATAATAATGTATTAATAATACAAAATACTGTACCGTAATTTTCACTATAGTACAAATATTTTCAAATTTGTCTAGATCTAAAGTTATTTTGTGAAATTGAATTATCCAACACAATTTCCCTAATTTGTTTCCATAACTTTTTTAAAAATAAAATCGACTGATATGTCAACCAGGCCTAAATGGTGTTATTAAACAATGTCAAAGTATTTTTCACACATAATTAATTCAAGTTTTAACATTCGTATTCTAATGGAGTCTCCAAACCTATAAGCTTCATTCAATCATCTTAGAAGAAAGAAAACAAAAAAAAACTACATGTCAACGGACTCTACAAGTTAGAGATGAAGGAACTAGCTAGGGAGTTTCTGGCAAAGGATATACTCAACAGAATATCCTATAGTCGTAATTGAAGCCGCTAATTCATTGGTTGGTTAGGTTTAGAATAATATAATGATTTCATCTTCACTAATAATTAAATGAGACAATGTAACTTATAACTATGAAGGCCTACTCGGAATTTTGTTGTTTAAAATTAAGATGCTTTCATCACCATCGTTGACCTAGTTTTCGAAGAAGCTATTAGAAACTTCAATTCATGGTATCCATTTACTTGGGAGATAAATTTTTTATGAATAACAAAAAAGGAAAAAGTTCTATAGATCAACAAAATTTAGAAAAAATTCAAATATAACAAACACTTAGTTAGGTTAAATTAATAGCTGCAAAATTGATAGTTTCAATCAAGTAGAACTAATGGTTTTAATCAAGTTAAATTGACGATAAACAATGTGAAATCGATTGAAAACAATTAAATTAAAACAATATTATTGTAACGACCTGAAAAGTCCAGCTGAACCTTAAGGGTAATTACCATGCATGCATTAAATACCTTAACTCAACTAAATTGAATGAGGCAAAATTTTTAGTAAAATAAATCGAATTTGCATTT
>JBBMKA010005360.1:0-28763 GCA_037833695.1 Sechiopsis laciniata | reverse complement strand
CACTTAAAATAACTCCTCATTTCTATTACTTAAAATAACTCCTCATTTCTATTACTTAAAATAACTCCTCATTTCTAACTTTTTAAAATTATTCATTTTTAACCACTTATTTTTAACGATTTTTTTAACCACTCAAAATAACTATCTATTTTAAATTCACATCCAAACAAACAATTGTCTCTAATTTCTCTACAAAATAACTATCCATTCCAAATTTTTAACGTCTCAAAACCACTCTACAAAATAGCTAGCTCCACATCCAAAATCTCATCCAATCACCTCCTCATACTTATATTATAAAAGGATCAAATAATGTTTATGTAAATACTGAAAAAAGAAATATGGAACCGCTTCATATAGCCATTTTATTGTCATTTATAATTATAGTAACTTTTTTTTTTAAAAAATTACATGTATAGGTGAGATTTTTTAATCTTTTCAATTTTACCTCTATTGAAGGATACATTATTTAATTGACAAAATCTTAGACATCTCATATCTAAGTGATTAAAGGTATAAGAAAAAAAAAAGTGAGTTGGGTTTTGATCTTAGGACTTTATGAGCAGCTTGAGAAGGTTTTCCACAATTTACATGATCTAGATCACTCTTCAATTACAATCTTAGACGAAGGGTGTTCTAAAATTATTTTCATCAATCTTGAACATCTGAGAGAATAATGTATGATCTAGAATTTTTTAATATTATTGAACATTAATTATCTAACCTTCCACCACGCCCGACCGCATTGTCGTTCGGATCGGGACATTCCAAACCAGGACCGAAGACGACGAAGGAGAGGAGGAATTATGCGACAATGAGAATAATCATATTGATCCTTCAATGGCAGTGGATACAAATCCTCCGCCATTGCTGGTAATGGCAGAGCTCTGATCTCTCTTTCCATTACTCAGGATTTTAGACTTCAATTTCTTCGATTTAGGGTTTCTCAAATCCTCTGGTTTCGATTCGATTCATTTTGAATCACCAAAATGTACCTTATTTTGTTTTATATACACAACCGAAACTTATCCGCTGCATGCAGTACTATTGTAAGCATAAGCAAAACAAAATATCTGATTTAATTTTGCCACGTAGATAGAATCGCGAGCAGGAAAATGCCACGTCAGAAAACGGTTGAGATTTTGGAGATGATGTGGCGAGTTGTGAATTGTGATCGGGAAATTTGTTGGGCAGTAGGTGCCACGTGTTCTTCTAGACGAGGTTGTTGCATTTCGCGCGGCTGCACCCCCTTGATAACCATGAGAGGAAAAAAAAAAAAAAAAAAAAATTTGTGGCTCTGAGAGTGCCACATCAGCGGGTGCAGCCATGCGCGGGGTGTGTTTTAGCGGCAAAACAGAGGTTAGTTTACTGAATGCTCCACGCGCTCACCGTTTCCGTTAGTTACAAATTCCGGTTTATCTTTTTTTTTTTTTTACTAAAATATGTTATAAACTTGAAATTATATGTATGAGTATGTATATATAGGGGTTGAAAAAATCAAACCACAAACTCTTAATACATTTAAAATACGAGATGAATTATGTTTATTTTGATTATATTTTTCTAATTTAACTATGATTATAGTAAAGTGAAAAATTGAACTATTGACCTTTAAATTAGTAATGGACGGTTGAATTACATCAATTTAATCATCATTATTTTAATTGAAATTTGATGATTATAAACTTAATAATATAACCATGCTTAGTGGATTGACAAGGATTTAGGAGAAAAAATGGTGATATACGATAAAATTTTCTAATTCATTCTCTAAATGATAAAATTCAGTAAATAAAATTAATAACCAAATACAAATAAACTCAAATCTTTCAATCAACTATGTTAAACTATAGATCAACATTCAATACCATGTTTATTGTCAATTAATTGTAATATTCACTAACAATGAATTGAAAAATATATATGTAAAAAGTAAATTCAATTTTTATTTTTTAAATAATGAAGACTAAATCAAATTAAGAAGAAAAAAGAATCATAGATTAAAGAAAAACGTGTGTATTTAACTTCTACAAACTATCAAGTCTTGAATGAAAGAAAGTTTCCAATATTTTTCATACTTTAATTTTTAAAAAAACAATCAACCAAAAGGTCATTGATATAAAATAGGGAAAAATAAATTTTTTCTATTTGTGTCCCTATATTTCAAAATCAAATACTTTTACATATTCACATTTCAATAATACATTGAATATTATTGAATCCTTATAGACAAAAGTATTTAATTTTCAATTAAGTAGGCAAAATAGGAAGCATGCAATCCAAATATAGGTACTAAAATGTATTTTCCCCATAAAAGAGGAATATTTAAGTATATTCGGACATGACCTAAAAAATAATGTCCACCTACGTGGCTTAATAGAAGCCACATTCTATGTTAAAAATAAAATAGAATATTGTCTATATTAAACCACATAGGTGATATTATTTTCTAAGTTATGTCCAAACATGACTTAAATATTTCTCCCCATAAAATATGATATGTGATGTTTTTTTAGAAAGGATCATTCCCACGCCCCAACTAACTAGAACTTAATCAAAAAATAAAAAGAAAAGTTTGCATGTTTAAACTACATTAAAATGCTTCTCAAAAGCAACATGGATCATAGCTTAGCTTCCACTCTTCTATTATGTTTTAATCTAAAAAAAAATGAAGAAAAACTACATTAAAATGGAAAAATAATTATGTGAAAAAAAAAAAAAACAAAAATTGGCTACTATTAAAGCATGCGCCCAATGAGACATAAAGATTTGGAATTTTGCTTTTGGACATAATTAGGCAACGATATGGACAGTGAAATAAATTAATTGAATTAAAAAGACTAATCATAATTTGAGGCATGTTTCGTTTAATACGATGAACAGTGTTAATAATATAGTCCAATTATTTTAATCAATCACATGGCATGCACGTCGTCGACTACATCACTTGTACTTTTACATTTTTTTTTTTTTTTTTTTTTAAGCAATCCGTTATTATAATAATAGTAGCCTAACTGAACTAAAAAAAATAATAATAATTTCAACATTTATAATGTGATAGAATAGATTAAAATATATAAAATATCCTTAAATTTTGGGTAGGCTTCACTTTCAATCATTCTGTCACAAACTTAAGAATTTTGATTTGATTGGATAATTATTTGGTTTCAAAAATAAAATTTTAAATACTATTTTTGTTCATGTATGAATATGAAATTCATCATCGCAGAGAAATAATAAGAACGCAAACACAATTTTTAAAAATTGAAAACAAAAAGTTGAATGCTTATCAAAGGAAGCCTTCATTTTTATCAATAAATTTTAAAATTTATTTAAAAGATATCATTTGAGAGCTTTGTCGTGATAATAAATCGATATTTAGAGTTTGACCTGAGGTAAAAATTGGTTATGTAATCGAATGGGTCGGTCACGTAGTTAATTATCTTGTTTGGTATTAATCTATTTCAACTACACGGTTACGAGTTTGAGTTCGGACATCGGTATTTGGTTCTTATATTATTTGAGAGTAGTTGTGCTTGATTATGTAAAATGTAATCAGGAGGTGGATATAGGTTTGAATCCTCTTTTCCCAATATTATTGTATAAAAACAAATCCAAATAAATATTGGATTTAATTAAAAAAAAAATCTGTTTCAAAAAAAAAAAATCAATCTTATCCCATCTTTAGGACCTGCCACTCTTTTTTAGGTTTGTGAAAAGCACCAATTGAACCATTTTAAACTTGGCCAAAATTTACCTTTTTTGGGTAAAATTCAGATTTTGAATTATATATTTATATTAATTATTAAATTATATATCATGTCCATTGAATTTTGTAAGCAAAAATGAATTCTACTAAAATTATAAAAATTATAAACAGTATAAAAAAAAAACACAACATTTGTAAAATAATGCAAAACACAAGGTGTCATTTTTTTTTAAAGATGCCAATCATTATATTTTAACTAACTTTAATATTTTTCTCAAAAAAGAAAAGAAAACTACTTTAATATTCGATCGAGTCAAATAAAAAAAAAAAAAAATAAACCGTTTAAAAAAAAAAAGAAATAAAGAAACTCAATAAATAGTTGATAAGGTTTTATCATTCGCGTGCGTGGGACACATTTATTTCTCTTCACTGTGACTATCTCTCGTCATATCTCTAATAGTATTCAATACTGTACTTAAATCATTTTATTCTATTAAAAAATCATTATTCTTTTAAATCAAAGTTTTCAATTTTTTTTTTTAAATCAATAATTTGAATGAGGTGTTAGAAATTGAGAGTTGTAGCAATAAAAACTCTTTTATAAGTGATTTTTATATAGATGAATTAAAAATAATAATTTATTTTGATGTAGATTTGAAATGATTAATTATTTTTTAGTGGTTAAAAAGAAGGATTATAAATGAATTATTTTGAGTAGTTGAAAATGAATGATAAAAAATGAATAATTAAAAATGATCAGTTATTTTGAATCGTTAGAAATGATTAATTAAAAATGAGTAGAAAAAATGAAGAATTATTTTTTATACTAAAATAAGCTATTTTGATCAGTAATTATAAAAACTCTAGTTATAAATATTCATTTTAAATTGTCCATAAATTCAACAAACAAATACCTCCTATGATCTTGGCAACTAAATCATACATGATGATGCTAGAGTTATACATTGCCAAAAAGTTGCACACTTTTTTTTAATTAGCAATATTTAGAAAAGTATAATTTGCACCTCAATGTCACATAATCGAGCATATGAGAGTTATTTTGAGTGAAAGAGTTATTTTATCTTTCTTTGATTTAAAATTTTAAAAAATTGACTAAACGTTTAAATATTTGGATGTCATCATCAATTGAGTCCACCATTTTTTAATTATTTAAAATCCTCTTAGACCACAAAATCATCACATAATAATTTAATAACATTCCTACTTTAGTTATTGAAACCTATTAACCTTGGATTCTTAAATTTAGAACATCTTCGAAGATAAATAGTAAGACAAATTATAAATTCCACCTATATAATCTGAAAAGAGTTAGAATTTTGTTTTTATAATTATAAAAACTAGAATTTACTTTCTATAGTTTAGAGAAAGTTAGAATTTTGTTCATTTTATTTTACTATATCTTTATAGTTTGTAAAAAGTCTTAAAAAATAGTCCATAATCATTGGCGAAATAAATATGTAAAAGATCCTTAGTTAATGAAGGTGTAGGTTGAAGTGATTGATGAGACAAAAAATTATATTATGTACACAAATATTTACTTTTAAATACTTAATTTACCAACAAATATTATAAATGACATAACCTATATTTTTAGGTGTTGTATCAAATAAAAGAGACTAAATTCTAAATTGTTTTTATAGAGAGTATCATTCTCTCAAATGAGAGCCAAGTACCAATTTACAAAATTGATTTTGTATTCGTAGAGTTGAAATGGTACCACCGATCAAGATAACCAACATGTCACCAGCCATTTGGTAAATTCTAAGTATCTTAAAACAACATTAAATACTAGCTTTTAAAACTATATAGTCAACCAAATTCTAACTTTCACCCAATTATTATAGGGATCAATATTTATAAGTCACAATCCTTTCGTACCTTCCACGTTATATATTGAGATGTTATATTGACCAACATCAAAATCTTTAATTTACAAGTTGATGAGATAATTTGAAATATATGCAAGGATCAAGACATCTTGAAAGTAAAAAAGTGTTTACAAGTTGATGAGATAATTTGAAATATATGCAAGGATCAAGACATCTTGAAAGTAAAAAAGTGTTTAGAAGTTGGGACCATCAATCATTTCATATCTCTAATTTCATTCACAATCTATCCTTAATTTACAAGCTGATAAGAAAATTTGGAAATATGTAAGGAAAACAACTTCAAAGTAAAAAAACAGTGTTTAATTACAAATCGGGACAATAACTCATTTCATATCTCCACATTATTGAGATAATTTGAAGCATACATAAGGAATACATCTTGAATTTATAAAGTGTTTACGAGTCAGAGACCATCAATCCTTCCATACTTTACGTTAAGGGTGCATGTGGTCCGAGTTGAGCTAGGTTTGAATAATTTTTTAGATTAATCTACTAAAGTTAGTTGCAATTTGTCAATCCGACCCACCCCTATATATTAGAACAATTCAACCCAACTCAATTTATATATTTTTGGGTTGAATTAGATTAAGCTGTCGGGTTGTGTTTATTTATATTTCCTTTTTAAGACTCGATTGAGAACTAGTGAATCTATAAAAAAAATGAAGAAAATTTTTATTGTGCTAGATTTAAATCCAAGATACCTATATTGATAGTATATACTTTCCTACGATATGCTAAAAAATTATATTTTTAACTAATGTTACACATATATACAATATTATTATAAGTTCGGGTTAAATTGAATTGGAACTAATAAATAAAATGGTCAATTCAAGAACAGACTAAACTGAAAAAGAATTATATAACCATTATCCAATCTAATCTGAAAAAAGTTATAACCCAACTCAACTTTTACGATTTGAGTTGGGTACTCTAAATTATTTGGGTTGTCCATTTTTATACCACTCTACTCCATATTGTTGAGATGCCATTCAATTTCTAGTTTATTACAAGCTGTGCCATAACTTGGAACATATATGCAAGGGAAGACATCTTGAAAGTAATTAAAATATTTCAAAGTAGGGGACCATCCTTTAGTATATTTCACCTTATTGAGATGTGATTCACCATCATTCCATAATTTATAAATTGACAAGATAATTGGGAGCATATAAAGGAAAATGTCTTGAAATGAGTAAAAAAGTGTTTACAAATTGGGACCATATCAATCCTTTCAAACCTCCACTTATTGAGATTCATTCACACTTGATATCAATTCTTTTCTTTTTTTTTTTTTCTTTTTTTTTTTTAAAATTATTGTTAGGAATGCAAATAAAATATCACTGGTTAGATGATAAAAATATCATGAATATATAAATAATGACAGCTATCTCATGAAATTAAAGACAAAGTAATGAGAGTATATATCTAAAGTAGACAATATCATATCAATGTAAAGATTTGGATATGATTATCATCTTTGTCAGTAACCTCATAATTACTCAATCATACAAAATTTTATTGGAACTATACACTTTTTGGCCTTTATTTCATAACTCTACATTATTGATATTGTTATATTCACCATTCAATCCTTAATTTACAAGCCCATGAGATGAGTTGGAATATATATAAAGAAGACATCTTGTTTGCATGTTGGGGACCATCAAAATAGATACCCTATTAATTTTGAAGTTCTTGATATTAACCTTTAAAACTGATTCAAACATGCTTAAAATAATCTTATATTAAAATGAGGGATGGAGTTGGTGTAAATTTACAAAGACATACATGACTTTTGGAAAATTGACCCATAAATGTAGAAATAATGATAACAACTTGAGAATAGAAATGTTCATTTTTCTTATGGGACCGGGTCCCCGTGGGAATTCCCATTTAGGCAGCGAACAGGTATAAAAAATTCTCTTTGTGTTAAAAGGGGTCAGGGTGGGGATGTATTCTATATCCATTTCCTTAATCTTTGCCCTTTTTAAAAAAAAATAAAAAATATTTTATGGTAAAATTATTTATTCAAATGAATATTTTTTTCATAATAATTAAGGATATAGTTGAAAGTTGATAGATATTTTGTAAGAAATTTTAATTATTTGAAATTATTATTAAAAAATATATAAAAAATGAAAAAAAGGGAAAAATTTCTGAGAATCTTCTAAAAAAAAAATTTTTTTGTGGAGACGAAGAATAATTTTGTGGCGCAGATAAAGATGGGAAAGTCGTTCCCCAGCCGTGCCCCAGGAACATCTCTACTTTAGAAGGATTACAAAATGAATGACAAATATACTTAAAAAAGTTTAGGATGCCAAAAATAAAAGTTTATGCTAAAAAAAAAAAAAGTTTGTTTTGTTTGAAAAATAAAATAAAAGTTGATTAGGGGTAGTTGTTACTCGTCATATTTAATTTCAGTTGTCTTAAACGATTAAATTATTTATGCTTTTCAGTGATGAATATAATGCTTTTTCTCCGGTATATTGTATGAAGAAATGTAAATTCCCAAATCATTCTCTGCTTTTGTTGCTGACTTGATTTGGACTCTCCTCTTTCCTCTGTCAAATCCAAGATGTTCATCTCCATTATTAATGGACTATAATACAACCCAGTTCCTGTGTCTTCCATTAATGGCCCCACCTTCTTCTTTAGCTAAATACCCCTCTTCCCAACTGTTCTTACATTCCAACATATTTATGCCCAAATTTATGCTGTTCTTGAGATGAGAATGATTTAGCTTCTGGGTGTTGTTGAAGGGCACAGAGATGAATCATTTGAGGCTCAACGTTGAAGAAACTGTGGAGCTTTTGCGCCATGCTGTAATGGAGAAGCCCTTTCTTCTTTACTTGGTTCCTCTGTTTTTTGTTGCTTGGGTTTTTGAGAAATGGGTTTTTTCTTTCTCTAATTGGATTCCCCTGGCGATTGCTGTGTGGGCGACTTTACAGGTAATTTTTTTCTTAATGTTTTCGACCCAATTGGGTTTTTCTTCTGATCATCGCGATTTAATATGAACTCGTGTGTATGGAACCGAGTGATTGATTCTGTTAGGTTTTGCTTAGTTGAATAATTAAGATTTGCGAATTCTAGTTTTGTAATTTATGCAGTTTTGTTTAGCTAGACGAAAAAGGATAGAATCCAGCTTGTAGAAGTATTTTCTTTCCTTTTATTGTTTCCCATACAGAATTGGGATTTTGTACTTTACTTTGTCCCTTCATATTTGATTATTATTGGACATTACAGAAAACGGTTAAGAGATCTGTTTTTGTTTGGTATTCACTATTGGATCACGAGGGGCGTCTTATGTGTAATCTGTAAGGTAAGCTCTCGTGGAGGTCCCAGTTCAAAACCCACAACTCAACTTAATTATAAAATTTCTAGTTGTCTTCCAGGTCCAGGTTGTGGAACCGGCATGGGAGCCTCGAGTATGTAGTGGGTGAAGCTTAGATTCCCAGTTATAAAAAAAAAAAAAAAAACTAATTTTTTTTTTTAGACTACAATAATTTGGAGTGAAGAGATTCGAACCCATGTCCTCTTAGTTATTGGGTGTACATTGATGCTGTCGAGCGACTGCTCTTGCTCTTGTTGGCAAAAACTAATGTTGTTAGTGGATAGCTTTTCAGGACTTGTAATTTCTTTGTGATCTTACGTTTCTGTACAAGATTGTTCTCCCTTCATCTGATGTATTCTCATTTGGGTGTGGCCATTTGGGATTCTACATCGTGGCAATTTATGAAATCTTGTTTTGTAACTTATGAATATGAATTTGTGTACTGTTTTGTGCAGTATGGGAGTTTTCAACGTCAACTACTGGTAGAGGAGTTGAACAAAAAATGGAAGCAAATTGTATTGGACACCTCGGTAATGTTCTTTTAATTCAATTTGAACACCTATGGAATTCTTATTTTGAAACCCTTGATGGTTTTCATTGCTTGTACTATAATTACTTAGTTCTTAGAATCTGGAATGTGAAATTTATTAATTTCAATCTTTTTCTGTTATCTCTCCCTCTCTAATTTACAGCCCAGTACTCCACTGGAGCATTGTGAATGGCTGAATAAGCTGTTGACGGAAATTTGGCCTAACCACATCAACCCAAAACTTTCATTAAAGTTTTCTACTATTGTTGAGGTGAAACTCTTTTTCTTCTTCTGCATAATGTCCAACTTCTTTCCAACAATGTTGTGTTTTAGGTGGATTTAGCTGTAACTGAACTCGGTATGCTCAATATTCACACTACAAAATTTGCCTTAATCCAGCTACCATTTGTTGGGATCCCACATTAGAAAGGTGAAGAGAACTTACAACCTTTATAAGATAGGTGGACTACTCCTTTCATTATCTATTGGTTCTGAGATGGAATCTCATGTTGTCTAATACGGTATACGAGCTCATAAAGTTCAAGTGGGTATTTGGTCCAAAATAATGAAGTTCAAATCCGATCCAATAAGGGTAGATCCAAAGAGACACCATTTTTAAGAGGCATGTTAAAGATCACACATTCGAAAAGTGAGGAATCCTTACAATCTTTATAAAATAGGTGACCTACTCCTCTCATAGCCAAAAAATGAAATCTCGTGTTATTTAATATGGTATAAGCTAATTAAGTAATTGGTCAAAAAAAAAAATTTGAAATTAGGATCTGATCCATGAATGATGAACCTAAAGAGACATTATCTTGAAGGGATATGTTGAGGGTCCACATTGGAAAGGTGAGGAGGCCTTATCGCCTTTATAATATTGGTCATAGGTTAGCTACACCTCTCATTACAAATTGGTTCTGAGATGGAACCCCATCATGTATAATACCATTTTTCTATTTTTTTTCCTAACATTTCTACACGAACTTAGCTATTCTTAGCACCTTAAGCTTTGATATAATCTCTCGTTCAATAACTACTTTCATGTTTGAGAGAAAATCTTCGTAGATTCTAGGAGTAGGGTTCGTTGTTGCTTTGACATGGAATTGACTTGATACGATGCTTCAATACTGTGAAATGTCTACATAATTTATTGTTGCAGAAATAAATTTTGAAATTTTATTGTTGCAGAAACGATTAAAGCATCGGAGGCCAAAACTTATTGTAAGTTATTATTGTATTCTATAATGCTTTTATAGAGTTGACTAGCCTCATCAACGTCCATATTGAAGAAGACAATATTCATGCAGGAGAGAATAGAATTATTGGAGTTTTCTCTAGGCTCATGTCCTCCTGGCCTGGGCCTTCGTGGGACTCAATGGTCAACATCTGGTAATCAGGTTTGCTTTCTTGTTTAACTTCTAGTGCTTTCTAAAACATTTTATCATATTTGTTCGGTCAACCAAGAGCTTAAGTTGACGGGTTTGAATTAATTTAATTTTATCAACCAACACTCACTCAGCTTGGTAATTTGAGAATGTAAAGTGGAAATCAATATTACTTGGGAATGAAACAACACGATGGGAGTTTGAACACAGATTGAAACCATGTTGAAACATATTAAATCACCAATAACTGAAGAGCTTAAGCTGATGGGTTAGGGCAAATTTAATTATATCAATCGACATTTTATAAAACCAATTGGGTGAACCTATTATCAGATCAAATGTGCTTCCTCCTTTGCTCTTTTCATCTCTCAAATTTGAAATTCCTGATGCGTGCACGTATCAAGATACGACAATTGATTTTGACCACTTGTTTACATCACATGCATAAATGGAAGCCCATGTTGTCTTAACAATAGAGTTAGTTTTGATGTCCTCCAAGCAGTCGACCAATAATACCCTGATACCAAGGTACATTATATGCTTGATGTGTATGCTTTTGCAGAGAATCATGCGTTTGGGTTTTGATTGGGACACAAACGAAATGAGTATTATGTTGCTTGCCAAGTTGACCATGCCATTTTCTGGAACGGCACGGATTGTTATCAACAGCATTCACATTAAGGGTGATGTACGTGAAGTAGTTTCCTTAAGCTCTCTTTCCTTAAACTAATTTTTACCTCTCAAAAGGTATCTGTTTGACTTGTACTATCACTAAACTTAATAGAAACGAATTTCAGATTGCACAAACTATTGAGTATTATGTTTTTCTGTTAAGTATTGAGCAATTTCAAATAGTTTGTTGGTTGCCTGGACTTCTTGACACAGCTTCTCTTGAGGCCAATCTTGGATGGGAGAGCGGTTTTGTATTCATTTGTTTGTACTCCAGAAGTGAGAATAGGAGTTGCTTTTGGGAGTGGTGGAAGCCAGTCATTACCTGCAACAGAGCTACCGGGTGTTTCTTCTTGGCTGGTAAATGATCTCATTTCTCATTTCCTTCTTACAAAAAAATTTTTAAAAAAACTTTTGGAAGTGGTGAGAATAGGATCTGCTTTTTACTAGAGAAGTGAAAATTTTCAGTTCATTCTTCATTACGTCAATGTCCAAATTATTGATAAGTGTTCACATTGTGCAGATAAGCCGTATGGAAAATTATAATTGAAAGATCTTTTACTATTTCGGTGGCAGATTTGGCTATGCTATTTTAGTCAAGTTCATGCAAGGAGGTCTACAAAATAAAACTTATCTTTTTTTTATTTCTAAGATATCAATGATTGTCCGTGTCAACTTACGTGCATCTTGACTATTATCACGGGATATACGCTGACCTTACAACTTCTTGATGAAAATGTTTTTTTCATAAGATCTAGCTTAGCTACCATACTATTTCATTTTTAAAAAATGGTCTTGTACTTACAATTATATTCTTCTGATTTACAATTGGACTCTTTTGGGGGAATGCATTTATTTGGTCATACTACATTGATCTGCCCCATTCTTTTGCAGGTTAAACTTCTAACAGACTTTATAGTAAGGACAATGGTTGAACCTCGACGCCGCTGTTTCTCATTGCCAGCTGTTGACCTGAGTAAAAAGGCTGTTAGTGGTACAATATACGTGACAGTCATCTCAGCCAGTAAGCTTTCCAGGAACAGCTTGAGAGGAAACTCTTCCAGAAAGCCACTGAGTACTTATATGAATAGTCCACCAGAAGAAAACTTGACCGACAAGGAAGATTTACAGACATTTGTCGAAGTGGAACTTGATGAGCTAAGTAGGAGGACTACTGTAAGATCGGGCTCTTTCCCTGTATGGAATTCAACATTCAATATGATTTTACATGAAGATACAGGAACTCTTCGGTTCAATCTTTTTGAGTCTAACCCAAGCCATGTGAAGTATGACTATCTAGCCAGTTGTGAAGTAAAGGTACTGAAAAGTTTACTTCTGTCTCAAGTTATGTTTTATGGACTTATTTTGATTGACATTTGACCTTTTTCTGTTACTGCAAGTGCAAACAAACTTAGAATGATCGGCAATGTGACCTCACAGTGAGATTTATCTATGCTAGGAAAAATAAAAATGGAAAGAGGTAGTCTGTATTGGGTGCAGAAAGAGGGTGGTAATTTAAGTAGTTAGATGTTATATTGTTAGGTCTGTTAGTTATAACATTTCCAGTTGTTTGACAGGGAAGATGGAATGTTGATGTTTATTTAGAAGGAAGAGAGGGAAAAGCCATGAAATATTTCTGCAGGTTGTACAGGGGAGTTAGGATCACTCTACAGCTTGAGCTCTTAGAATTCTTGTTTAAAGACCAAAGACAAATAAAGCAGATAGCAAAAAAAGGCATGAATGATGTTCATTATTGCGAATAATAAAGTAATACATATTCTATACTAATTCGAGTATAAAAGTCGATTTCTTAGATATCTGGAATTTCAGAATGTGACTTTGCACTCCTTTGAGATCTTTCTCAATGTGAAAGGTTCATCCAACCTGTAGAAAGGTGCACCTTACGTTGAATGGATAATAAGTCTTGCTTCCATGAAAAATTCATTTTCACTCAAATAAAGAGGGCAAGAAAAGAGACAATTTCAAAGAATCAAGACAGGAGTTGGAGGAAGTTTCGACACACACACACATATATAAAGAACAAGAGGAAGTACTTTATTTTTTAGTTATCCTAGACACGTTAGTAACTAACTTCAGCTTATTCATTTTTTACTTGTTGAGCAGTTGAAGTATGCCGCTGATGATTCCACGACATTTTGGGCAATAGGATCTGACTCGGAAGTAATTGCAAAGCACGCTGAGTTTTGTGGAAAAGAGGTTGAAATGGTTGTCCCATTTGAAGGCATCGATTGTGGGGAGGTATGATGTGGTAATATCTTAATAAAAATATTATGATTACAGATGACAGAACATGAGTTTAGTTTAACTAGTTAAGGCTTACATGATCGACCAAAAGATCAAAGGTTCGATTCTCCAACCCTCACATGTTGATGAACTAAAAAACTATAATTACATATGACAGAAAGAATGATATGCCCATACTTACATCAGATTCTGCCGGGGTAGCAATTTTGATGTACTTATGGCTCAACGGAATTTATCCGCATTCAAATGAAGTCTATTTTATAGCTGAAGTACAGAAGTGAAAAAAGTTTCTTTCTCATATTTATATTTCTCTCTTGGCTCATTTCGCCCCCAAAATTTCCATGAATCACAATTCTTGAACCTTCAGATTTCAATGTTTGAGATAGAACGTAAAAATATAGAGGAATACTTACCTCCTTCCTTATGACTAAGGAGGGTTTGCTTCCTTAGTCCTAAGGAGGCATGTATTCCTCAAAAATATATATAGTTAGAAATGTGCTATCTCTCACTTGCTTTAACCTATTTTGCAGTTAACGGTGAAGTTTATTGTTAAAGAGTGGCAGTTTTCCGATGGTTCACATAGCTCGCATAATTTTCATGTTAGACCTCAACAATTGGTTAACGGATCCTCAAACTTTCCTTCAAGAACTGGAAGAAAGATCACCATTACCATTGTAGAAGGAAAAGATCTTAGTTTGAAGGATAAATCTGGGAAATGTGAGTCATATGTAAAATTGGAATATGGGAAGGTAAACATTATTACCCTTCTTCTATTGAAGTTTAAGAACAGGAAACTTTGATAAAGAACATGAGAAATATAATTAGCTTTATAGTTTTAAAACCTTTTTCCCTGTATTTACCCAGCAGATTTCCTTTCAGGCTCTCCAGAAAACAAGAACTACTATTTCTTCAAATCCTAATTGGAATCAAAAGTTTGAGTTTGATGAAATTGGAGGTGGTGAATACCTCAAGATAAAATGCTTTGGTGTAGATATATTCGGTGATGAAAATATCGGCACTGCCCGAGTAAATTTGGAAGGACTACATGATGGAATAGTCAGGGATGTGTGGGTCCCCCTCGAAAAAGTAACTTCTGGAGAACTAAGGCTTCTGATAGAGACAGTCAAGGCCGATGACTATGAAGGTTCAAGGGTATGGTTTATTACAATGCATCATGATCTTTCTATCTTTTTATCGAAATTATTAACTGAATTATTAACTGTGTTTACGTAACTCTGCGTTTCTTATGGAGTACAATGACTGTGCAAGCCGGCATCTGCATAGGCTATATTGACTTAATTGTGTACCTCTGTTGGAGCTTTAGAATTGAGTGTTAAAAATTTAAACCTTGTGCAAGTGTTCAAGGAATTCAATTATTTGACTAGTTTGTTCAATTTGGGGATGTTCTGAAAACGGCAATCAACAATCAATCGAAAATACAAGAAAAATGTAAAGAGAAGAACACAAAATTTACGTGGTTTACTAACAGTGTGTTAGCTACTCCAAAAGTAGAGAGGGAATGTTTTATTAAGGAGATGGCGAAAATATAGAATGTCGATCATGGAGGCTAGGGTTTAATTCGAGTTTATATAGTGCACTCTCATTAAACCTATTACAGATAAGGTCTAATTACATAAAAGCCCATATACGAAAATAGAAACTAGATTACATATTTCGTTTAGGTTTAATTCGAGTTTATATGGGTATATATGAGACCTGCCACTCGCTGACTGGGTAGTGAGACCCCCGACTAAAGTCGGTAATCGTAGGACATCAAACGGTTCAAGGCATATCTGAGCAGGGGACATTTTTCTGCTTTCAGGGTTCAAATGGCTATAATAATGGTTTGATCGAACTTGTTATCATAGAAGCTAAAGACTTGGTTGCTGCTGATATTGGAGGCACAAGCGATCCTTATGTGAGAGTAGATTATGGAAACTTGAAGAAACGAACAAAGGTTTGAGAAACTAAATATATTATTTGCAACTGCGATGCTTCTGGATGGCCAAGTGGTTTGTTCTGCTTATTTTTGCATCACATCTCAATCTATCACATTCTGTTGATGGCATGTCTTGCAGGTTATGTTCAAAACTTTAAATCCTCATTGGAATCAGACCTTGGAGTTCCCTGATGATGGCAGTCCTTTACTGTTGCATGTTAAAGACCACAATGCTTTACTACCCACATCGAACATAGGCGACTGTGTTGTCGAGTATCAAAGGTTGTCGCCAAACCAAATGGCTGACAAATGGATACCTCTTCAAGGGGTGAAAAGAGGAGAGATCCACATCCAAGTCACAAGAAAAGTTCCAGATCTAGAGAAAGAGAAAAGATTTAGTTTAGAGTCACGACACACCTCGGATTCTGAATCATCTTTTTCCAAGGCACATCAAGTTTCAAGTCAGGTGATGTATTTTACTGTGTGATTGAAAGTTGTAATTTTTTACTTTGACAATTTAATAAAGTTTTCCATTCAGTTGCTTTATCAAATCCTATTAGAGTGTAGTTTCATGACCTGGAGCATAATCTTTGGATCATTGGTTTGACAGCCTTGAAATTGGTATATATTGTCTGAGGTTCCAAATCTAACGAAGGGGTTCTAGAAAATAATTGATCATTATTTTTTGAAAACAAAGTTCTTCCTTAATGAAAGGAGTCGTGCGAGGACTATTCTCATATTGGAGAAACCATATCCAAAACCTATATTTATGATGAGATGCCTTTAATCTATGTTGCCCTACGATTACTTAGTCGGGTCTCGCTGTTCAGTCAACGAGAGAAATCTTGTGGATGTATTCTTATAACCCTGGTTTTGTTTGACCAAACATTTGTATTCTTTTCTTCGTAATAAAAACAATTATCTCCTCTACTCGTGGACATAGCTAACACGACGTTCGTAAACCACGTAAATCATTTCTCACTTTTTCTTTATTTTCTTGATTGTTGTTCCGTTTTCATAACAATTTATGTAGCTGAAAGAAACTAATGATTACAAGTATATTGTATACCTTCTACTTGTTAATAACCAAAAGAAAGAGGGGTGCTCTTGAAATTCCAAGCATGGAAAAGTTAGAATTATAGTGTTAAGGTTTCTTATGCCCCATTGGGAGGAGATAACTTCCTTTGGGTTGGTGATGAAATGGTTAATTATTCCTCTTGGGGTTTGATTGGACAAGGGTAAACTCATTTGTTAGCTCAGAGCTCATGATATTGGATGACATTTGGGATAGATTCGTATCCAGAGAAATAGGCTGAATTCATTTACTACTACTGACACTGGTTCGATTTATGATTATGTTATCTGTTCTTCCATTTTATTTTCAATCTCAAAGCTCATAATTCGTGTCGTGAAATGCATCTGTTTCTTTTTGATGGGCGCAGGGCAGTTGAGAAAGAACCTGTTGTATATTATAGTTATGAAATCAATCTTTTATTTGTGTTATTCAATTTGAAGGTGGTTTCACTCTTAGATATCTGCTCGCCTTGTCTGATATTATAGTTATGAATGTGTATCATTTCTTGTGTTGCTGACATTGATATTTGGATATTGGAATGGTGTTTATTCAGATGAAGCAAACAATCAGCAAGTTTCAGGCCTTAATCGAGGAGGCTAATCTCGACGGCCTTTCGGCAACCTTGAGTGAACTGGAAAGCCTAGAGGAACTGCAAGAGGAGTATATACTACAGCTTGAAACTGAACAAACACTTCTCATAAATAAGATAAAGGAGGTGGGTCAGGAAATGCTTAATTCTTCATCTTCAATTAGTAGATCTTCTGGAAATTAAGCCATTCTTGATTGTTAATTATCCATAGAAACCACTTCATATAGGTGTACATAGTTCTGTAAGATTGGTGAGTTTTAAGTTAAATACCTTAGTATTATGCACAATTACCAGCCTTTTCCATTATAGTAAGATTATTGTAACTTGTTAGATGTACAGTTTAAGGTTGGAGAATAAATGTTCTTTTGTTTTTTCCTTTTGGTATTGAGCTCAGCTAAGAGCACAACAATTGTAGTGATTTTGACTGCAGTTTCAGGAGTTGGATACTTTGATTGCAAATCTTCTTTTTAACTTCACAACTATGTATAAGAACAATGAATTTTCTCCAAGTTTTACCTATGGATGTACATACCAATTTTTTCCCATACATAATTCCAATTAGCCTTAAACTTTTTCAAATATAAAATTTTGTTTATTAACCATAAAAATATGTTCAAATGTAAACCAATTTTAGATACATAAATATGATATTTTGACTGACAAAAACCATCTATCGGTTGGATTAGTAGTTTAAAAGTTCTTAAGAAACTAGATGCATTTGGAGCTATGATTGAGTTATTATAGAACAGTAAATTGTTGTAAACAGGTTATTATAATTGGGATTATAATTAATTGTGTTTGCAATGTAAGTATTTATAACATGAGGTTATTATAACATAGAATTTTATTATAATAGATTTGTAGGTTTTATAGTTGGGACTTAAACCTATCTTCTCTTCTTTTTTTGGTGAAATTCTATTATTTGGTCATTGAGATGAATGTTATATTACCTCTCAAAGGCTATCGAAAAAACTTCGTGTTAAGAGCCATGATAAGTTTTAGGTCTGTCCAACAAGAGCTGTTTTTCTCCATGTCAATTAAGACCTTGGCGTGGAAACCCGGTCTTTTTAATAGCCTTGATTTTATTGTTGGTTCTCCCAATTTTAATCACCATCTTTAACTTGTGGAGATACATCAGTATGTGGTCCATTAATCTGAGATGTATTGATTTATTGGTTAATGGTTTTTCTCTTTTCTAAAAAAAAAAAAAAATAGTTCGAATCTTAAACGCTTAAAATAAAATAACATTTGCAAAAAAATTAGATATATTTAATAATATTCTGAAAGAGAATACTCCTCTACTCATGAACAAGTAGAGAGACTTACTTATTGTTGATGTTAGGGATGTAACAAAAAACTGAAAAAAAGGAACCGAACCAATCCAATCCAATCCGTTGGATCAGATCAATTTTTTATCACAAAATTGAACATATTGATTTGTAATTTGAAAAAATCGAAAATATTGGATCAGTTCTGATTTTCATTTTAGAAAACCAATAAAAATAAAACCAAACCAAAATGTATATATTGTCAATAAGTCATATAAAGCCATATTCTTTTACTAAAGTCTTGAGGATTTCTTTAATTCGCACTTATTTCAATTAAAAAACATTCTTAAATAATTTTCAATAAGTTCAAAATAGTTCCGACCTTTAAGAAAATTGTTGTTTATGAGAAGTTTTTTTTTATTAGAAATGTTTTTTTATATATTAAAATAAAATTGAATATTGGATCAGATCCAAAACCAAATTGAAATAATTGAAAACCGAACCAATGATTCTATGCTTGATTGGACATTGGATGGAATCCATTTTTTGAAAATTGACGATACCAATTTGGTTGTTGGTTTGGTACAAAACCGAACTAAAATCACCCATCGCTGATGCGGTATAACTTGGTACGCATATTTTTTTATTTTTTTTAAAAAATCAACAATTCAAAAAAAGTAAACTAAATTTGTGAGCTAAGAAGTATTTTTCATTATGAAAAATCCCGATTTGAAAATAAAATTATATATATTATGAAATATCCCTAAAATGGAAAACGAAGAAAAATAAAGAAATGTAAAAAATTCGAAAGACTTGCAGAAAAATCTTATCCATCTTCTTCTCCGCGCTGAAGCTCCACTCTGCAACCCTCAAGTTTCTTCTTTCTTCTTCTTCTTCTTTCGCTACATCCAATGCCAGAATGAACCCTAATCAACAATGCATTTCAGCCCAATTTGTTGATCATCAAGCTTAATTACATCCACATGGCCTTCACAACTGCCAAATTGTCGGAACTGCCATTGAAGAACTCACTTCCACTATCCTCTCACTCTCGCACCCTTCTCTCAAACCCTAATTTTTCCTTACAGATTCTAACAACCTTCTCTTCTCTCAGAACCCCCACTGATCACAGCGGCAAGAGAATCCCTAAAACCTCGCACAATTCTGGACCCCCTTCTTCGTCTTCTAATGCTTGGATCTCCAAGTGGCCTTCTCGGAGCTCTCGGAGTGATCGGAAACCAGAGAAGAAGGTAGAGGAGAAGACACGGGATGATCGAACCGATCGAGCTGAGAATTGGATGCAGTACCCTGATAAGAATAGAGGGGAGAGTGCAATTGAGCGAATTGTGCTTCGGTTACGGAATTTAGGGATTGGGTCGGATGAGGAGGACGAGGACGAGGAGGATGAAGAGGGTAATGAATTTGATTCACTGGAGGCAATGCCGGTGACTGGGGAGGAAAGACTTGGGGATTTACTTCAACGTGAATGGATTCGACCCGATGGCAAATTGGATTCGAGTAAAGATGGAGAGGATGAGATGGTTCTACCATGGGAGAGAGAGGATGAAATTGCTGAAGAGAAGCAGGGTGGAAGAGGGTTGCAAAGGAGAAAGATGAGGGCTCCTTCATTGGCTGAATTGACAATTGAAGATGAGGAACTGAGGCGATTGAGGAGAATGGGGATGTTTCTTCGAGAGCGGATTAATGTACCGAAAGCGGGGACTACGCAGGCAGTGCTGGATAAGATTCATGCGAAATGGAGGAAGGAGGAGTTGGTTAGGCTTAAGTTCCATGAGGAGCTTGCAACCGACATGAAGACAGCACACGAGATTGTAGAGGTTTGTTTACTGACTGTTCCTATGTTAATTCTAGACCAGGATTTACATAATGTTAATATCTCTTTGTTGTTCCCCCGAAAAAGATGGTACTCCTTTATCAGAAAAGTTTTGTTCGTAAGTCAGGACTCTAGATACTTAACTTAACCCACCGAATTTTGCAATAATGGATCATTTTTTGGATGGATGTATTTCCAGATAGTGTGGAAAATAGCCAGATAACTCTTTGCTTTTAATGGTAACATGTTACCTTGAGCTGATATCTTGAGGTAGAATTAGATATTTTAGTATTACTTTGGTTTTGCCTGATAAACAGAACTTCATATAGTGGCACCTCTATTGGCTTCTTGGTTTTTCATTTGTATGCATTGCTTATAACTAATTACGTGCAATGACCAGCGACGAACTGGAGGATTGGTTCTATGGAGGTCTGGAAGTGTCATGGTAGTATACCGTGGCAAAAACTATGAAGGACCTTCTAAAACTAAACCCCTTGTAAGGGAGGGGGACACGGTATTCATCCCAGATGTTTCTTCCGCTGCCACTTCAACAACGAGTGGCAATGTTGCAGTTTCAGCTCCAGAGAATACTAAGTTGCCTATTGGGGCTCCAAAGTCTAGTGAGGCCATATCAGAGGAAGAGGCTGAATACAACCAGCTACTAGATGGTTTAGGTCCTCGTTTCGTTGAGTGGTGGGGCACAGGAGTTCTTCCTATTGATGCCGATCAGCTTCCTCTGACTGTTCCTGGATATAAAACTCCTTTTAGGCTTCTTCCAACTGGAATGAGGTCTCGACTGACCAATGCAGAAATGACTCAAATGAGAAAAGTTGCAAAATCCTTGCCTTGTCATTTTGCCCTTGGTATTTTTTCATGCCCTCTAATTTTGTTACATTCTTCTGTTATGAAAATACTATTTGGTAAAAAATTTCCTCTAAATCCATACACGCAGGGAGAAACAGGAACCATCAGGGCTTGGCAGTTGCTATACTTAAACTTTGGGAAAAAAGCCTAGTGGCTAAAATTGCTGTTAAGAGAGGTATACAGAATACCAATAATAAACTCATGGCTGAGGAGATAAAGGTGCGCTTCATATTTTTTCTATTTTCTTCTTTTTATTTTTTGGTATGATGAATTCAGTTTCGTTTTAGCAGAAGCTCTAAATAAAAATACCATGCTATTTTACCTTGGTACTGAGGAACCTTTGGAGCTTTGATGTTCCCTGGTGGAGGCTATTGCCTAACCTTTCTATATATGATAGTTTAGGAACTTTATGATATTTGACATCTTTTGTAGGTGGTAGAAAAGACTAAAAATCTTTATTAAATCTTGATGGTTTGCAAGTACAACAAGATGCAAATATACTTTTTCCTAGAAAATTTATTATTAAAGTTTCCAACTTATTTATCTTCCATAGGTTATCTCTTTCGTAAAAGTTCAAATGTCTGCAGTCACTCTCTTCCAATTGCTTTCCAAGTAGTCATTGTAGCGTAAAGGGTGCCTGTAGTCTTAAGAGAATGTACTGAAGTTTTGGAATGGATCCTAAGTCTCAATGAACTTATTTGACTTATATGATTTTCTCTATAATTATTGATGTTTTACTTTCTCACATTACATATTTTTAAATCTAGACAAGTTATTCGTTGCCTATGTTAGTATCACTTTTTCATTATGAGGTGTATTACAATGCAGAACTTAACAGGAGGTGTGTTACTGTTGAGAAATAAATATTTCATCGTCATATACCGTGGAAAGGATTTTCTCCCAACAAGCGTAGCCGCAACTTTGGCACAAAGGCAGGAATTAACAAAACAGATTCAAGATGTGGAAGAGAAAACTCGAAGTAAAGTGGTTGAGGCAACTTCATTAAGCAATGATGGACATGCACCTGCAGGTACTTTGGCTGAATTCTATGAGGCTCAGTCCAGGTGGGGAAGGGAAATATCCGCTGAAGACCGTGAAAAAATGATTGAAGAAAGCTCTAAAGCAAAAACTGCAAGACTTGTCAGACGAATTGAACATAAGCTAGGTGTTGTAAGTATTATCAATTTTATTTTTCACAGAATGTTGCATTGCGGATATTATCTTGTGTGTCGCACTTTTCATAGAATAATCAGTGTTGATCTTTCAATAACTTGATGATTAGGCCCAAGCGAAGAAACTTAGAGCAGAAAAGTTGCTATCTAGAATTGAAGGGTCCATGGTCCTCTCTACCCCTGATGAGGACCAGGAAACAATAACAGATGAGGAACGGGTCATGTTTCGGAGGGTTGGCTTACGAATGACTGCATATTTACCTATAGGTGAGAAAATTAATTTGAAAATAGATACATATCAATTGAAATTCTAATTCTTTCTTATAAAATAATCATGATTTTCCAGGAATTCGCGGTGTCTTTGATGGTGTTGTTGAAAACATGCATTTACATTGGAAGCATAGGGAACTGGTGAAGTTAATTAGCAAACAAAAGACACTTGCTTTTTTGGAAGAAACGGCAAGGTTGTTAGAGTATGAGAGTGGTGGAATACTAGTTTCAATAGATAGAGTTCCAAAAGGATATGCCCTTATTTACTATCGAGGAAAGAATTATCGTCGACCCATTGCCTTGAGGCCAAGAAACTTGCTTACAAAGGCAAAAGCATTGAAGCGTTCAGTCGCCATGCAGCGTCACGAGGTTTCATTTTTGTTCATTACTTTGCTCTCTTTTGGTGTTGGTCGTCCACTCTTCTTGACCCCTGACAAATACGTTGTATCATCTATCTCAAACTATGTAGGCTCTTAGTCAGCATATATCTGAACTCGAGAAGAACATAGAGCAAATGAAGAAAGAAATTGTAAGTAGAAACTTACCGAACTCTGCAGAACATTTTCTTCCATGCAAAAAGTTACGTAGGGTCTATATCATTTATTATTTACATAACTCAGCTGTTGGATTTTCTTGTATGATGATGTAACTATAACTTTGAGAGCTCAGTTTCTTACAGCATAACAATAACAATAATAAAACTATTTAAACTTTGAATTTTCTGTATGAGTGGCTTGGCGTGGCATAGAGTGGGCTGGCCTTAGCTCCACATACTGACCCCTCCCGAAATAAAAGGATACTGTCACGGATCACCTGATTTTCGTTTGGTATCATTGTTTATTGTCAATTGTAGGGTGTCACTAAAGATTCTGAGGATGAGAGCAACTGGTCGTCTCAGGATGGGCCTGTCTCGGAGTCTTTACAAGTGAGTTCCTGACTGCTATTTCTTTTTTAATCTCTTATATAAAAATTGAATATAAGTGTATAGTCAAAGCATGTGTTCTGATCTGTAGGATGAGGAAGAATCTTTATTCGCATTTTCGGAAAATGACAACGATGAAGATAGCAATTATGAAGATAGTGAGGAAGATGAGGATGAAGACTTTGATTTTTCCGACTCAGAAGGCACTGATGATCCACAGAACTAAACTAGGTTGGGAGAGCATTTCCAATTGGTGAACAAATGGAGTGTTCTTATTGCAATGGCATATTTCAGGTACTTTATTCTTTCCTTTAAAGCACGCTGTTTCATTGCCTAAGATGATGCTACATTAAGTATGCTGGGGATATATGATTCTGGTAATGTGTTCTCCCTAGTAAATGTGAGACTACTATTGAACATTTATCTGGATTTCTACATTCTATGGTACAGTTCAGTCTATAATTCTTCATTTAGGTCATAAAAGACCTCCTTTCTTCTGCCACTTCAGTTCAGCTCGAGTCCATTGGTGGGAACAATGGCAAAAAAGGACATTAGTATTTACGTTTTCTATCATCTGATTTATCTCCATGTTAAAGATTGAAGTGAGCTTAAGGTCATCGACAGTTATGTGTAACACTTTTGTCCCAGACCAGGTTCGATGATGTGCAATGTGACAACCCGGGACCAGTATCGCCCAAGTCAACCCGAAAATTTTGTTGCCATTCATTTAAAACAGGCTGTAGAACGTGCTTGCTGGGTAATTTATAAGAAGCACTTGGTCATTTGCTTCTAGTTGAACTCATATGGGGGTATGATCTATTTTCCCCTGTACATCACCCTTGCAAGAAAAGGAAAAATTGAGTAATAGGCTCCCCTGGGTTTCTGTTGAGACATTTTTCTTATTACTGTAACAAATCAGTCTTCCAATCTTTCCTTTTATTTTATTTTTTCATGTAAATTCGATTTGGATAACTTCTCTCCTCTGCATCCATCTCAAATGATATACTTTTTTATTTACAAGGTGCAAGATTCATATATCAATTCAGCCAGTGATCAAGTTTTTTCCTTCTAATTCTTGGCCAGTATCTGGTTTTGTTTAGTAGGATTAGAAGTAGGATCAAATAAACAATTTGGGTTTGTGGTGAAATTTTGATAGGTTCTTTGTTTGACGACCTATTTTATCTTTGTACGAGGTTTCAAGTGAAACTTACAAGCGAGCTTAATTGTAAAATCTCTTGTTATCTCTTAAATCTGATATTTGGGACGGGAGCAAAAACTCCCAGATATGTAGGGGGCAAAGCTTCGATTCCTTATTATAAAAAAGTACTTATTTCGGTATTCTGAAATGTTGATGTTAGTTTCAATGAAATGATCCGAATAAGATCAAGGATGAATTGAAATGCAAGAAGAATAATTATGTTTGTAATAGTATATGATGTCGGCATTTGATCAAGCTCTGTAATGATACAGATTAGGTTGTTTGGACTAATTGTAATACCAACAAATGAGGGAGGAAATTGTTAGTTTTAGAATCCCACCTAAGAAGAAACTTTCAACCATGAGGCTTCAAATTCAGAATTAAAACCAAACATAAATTGTGAAGAGAAAATAGAATTTACACCTTTCGAATATCAATTATAATTTTTTTTAGAGTATCAATTATAACTTAAAAGTACTTGATTAAACTATATGATACCATGAGAATATATATATTAAACACATAACAATGGCTTCAGACAAATAGACTTGGGGATTCTCCCCAACCCTTAACATTGAAATAGACTTTACTTCAACATCACCATAAACATACAACAACATTACATCTAAATATGACTATATACTAATCCCTAAAACTTCACATTCAAATGTTACACTAATTTTACATATCCCTAAAACTTCCCTTTATTGAACTGAATCACAAATTACTAAGTTTTAAGAAGAGGGTTTAGTTACATTTCTCACATACATGCATTGAGATTAATTCTTGAAAGAATTAGTTTTGTTGCTTTTTCACCAAAGGGAGTCCAAGTTCAATGGTTGCTCCTGTTTCTGTTGCTGTTGTGGTGAAGACTCAAAAACTTTTGAAGAAGAAGAAGAAGCTTGAAAGCTCAAATGGTGATCAGTTACAAATTGAGAATTATGGTCAACATCACCTTGAGGAATGTAATTATTATAAGAAGCACCCAAAACTTCCCTTTGTTGAAATGTTCTAAGTTGCAATGCCTTGAGAAGAAGAGAATCCATGGAAAGATTTGAAGTAGCTGGCCATGAAAGTGAACCAGGAAGAGTGCTGATTGGAGCTGCAATTTGATCATTTGTTGGTGCACCCCAATTCATGTTCATGTTCATGTTCATATTGTTGTTGTTTTCATATGTTTGAGCTGAAATGTTATTGCTCATATAATTGCAAGACATTGTGTTATTGGATATGCCATTGAAGTTTTGCAATTCAATGTCTTCAAATTCATTCATAATTGAGTTTGTATCACATGGAGATGAGAGCTGGGATGGTTGAGAGGATGAAGATTGTTGTGGCTTTTTTGCTGGATTTTGCTTCTGAAACACCCTGCAAACCACCCATTCTTCCTGGGAAAATAAAGTAAATAATGTTATGCATCCTAGGCAGCAAAATCTTATAAATTATTTCTCTCATTATCAATTAGTTTTTAAATAGAATATACATCCTAGGCAGCAAAGTCTAATATAATATTAGAGGCTACAAAGCTTAAATGAATATACGGTCGAATAAAAGAAATTGAAATCATATCTCAGAGTGATAGAAGTCAACCCTAAACTCTAATTTTTGTTTTCTTTCTTCATCTAAAAAGCTAAAATCAACCCTAGTTATGTGGATTATATATATGTGATTAATTTTTTAATATATCTATTTACTTGGTAGTACTCTACCAGTTTTTTAACATTTCTAATAGATATCTACAAACTTTACAATTTATATCCCATAGTAGATCTTCATCATAGATTTCTATTAGTTTAATGTCTTTATGGCATAGTTGTATTCTTTGTCTTTTGAGTTCCAACATCATTGGTACTTCTCTTTGGTGGATTTGGTGGGAAAGAAAAACTCCTATTTTCTACAATGGTTGGACCAAATGGTGATCAGTTGCACTGATTGGATCAAAAATTGATTTGGATGGAAAGGAAAACTCATATTTGATGGATGGTTACACCAACAAAGAGTCACAAACGCTTTAGGCAGATATTATTGTTTCTGCAGCTTCTTGGTGTACTAAATCTAAATTGTTTAAACACTTTGATATTGACTTCTATTACTTTAAATTGTAGTCTAAAGTATCATTTTCAAAAGAAAATTTACGTGACAAACTAATTTTAAGTAGGTTCAAGGGCTAACCGAAATGACAATATAAAACCATATAAAATACAAGTTTGTGTAGCTTATAAGAACTTTCGCTTGAAAAAAAAAAACAAGAGCCAACCTTTTAGAAATCAAGTTTAATGACTAAATAGAACATCATCCTAAACATTCAACTTATATATGGTAAGTCCTCTTTACCAACCTATGATCCTAGACATTCATGAACCAAACTTTATCATAATCTGATCATCAATTTAGAACAAAACTAAGGTACCAATTATCATTGTAAAGGTCGATGATTCAATGTTCTATCGATGTCGGGATAGTAACGTACCTTCGAGGGTTTGAAAAAATGGTTGGTTTGTGGGCGATATTCGTGCATAACCCAATTACTTTTCTCCCCTCTTGGAGCTCTTCCCTTGTAAAAGACAAGAGTTTTCTTCATTCCTACAAGAACACGACCAGTACTTAAGACTTGCCTGTCTTTTCCTGTTGTCTTCCAATAACCTGCTTCTGTCGCTCGATTTGTCCTAAGCCCTGTTGGATACTTTCTATCTTTCAAGCTGAAAAAGTACCATTCTTTTTCTCCCATTGAAGCTTTGGCTGTCCATCATATAAAAACAAATTCCAAATTCACAATTTACATTATTAGGCAGAAAGATCTAAGCCAAATATAGCTATATAATTTTTTATTGCTCAGTTTTTTTTTTTTAAATTAAACCTATAATCTATATATATATATATATATATATATATATATATATATATTGTCTGTTATCCACTTTTTACGGAAAATTTCATGAATTAAAAAAAAAAAAAAGTGAGTGGAACCGACATTTCTCTTATTTATGACATTTGAAATTACAAAATAACTTCAATCAATGGAACGGAACAGATCGAAAACAAAGTGAAATAGATTAAAATCAATAACTTAAATTGGTTAAAACAATAAGTAAAATTGATTGAAGATAATAAAAATTGAAATATTTTGCTAGTATAAAATATTTTTAAAAAGTTAAAAAAATTAAAATATAAATGCTAGAATTTGCTACTTCCAATAAGTTTCCTACTTTCTATCCATCTTTTAAAATGAAAAAGGAAAAAACTTAATTTTCAAAAATAAAAAATAAAAAATTATAATAGTTATCAAACGAGACTGAAGAGAAAAAGATTGTAAAATTATCAAATGCAAAATTTTGCCTCACCAGGGAGATCCCACGGTTCGTTCTTGTTGAGATCGACGACCGCAATTGCTTTAGACACGAAGGAAGAATCGGAAACCTTTTGAATGAGATAATAAGAAATGAGTTCTTCATCAGTAGGATGGAATCTGAATCCAGGTGGGAGATTTTCCACCATCGAAAAAGATTATGCAATCAAACTCAGATAAAAATATAACCAAAGATCAATTTTTTTTGTTTTCTTGGGGTTTTGAGAAAAAGAACAAGCTTTTGTAAGTTGAAGAGAAATGGGGTTATAAATCTGATGATGAACCTTGAAGAAGAAGCTTGGAAGCTGCAGCCATACCTAGACTATGTATTTTTATCTTGTTTATTGCAGCTAACACTTTGACTAAGATGTGTGCATGGAAATATGGGGTTTTCTACAGCTAACAAAATGACCAAAATGCCATTCATTTAATTGCATGAAGAAAATAAATGGGTATCTTGCATTTGAGGTATAGGTGTTTCA